>CM060959.1:15155421-15405421 GCA_030765055.1 Mantis religiosa | reverse complement strand
AAGAGGGGATTTTTAAATGACGCCTCCTAGCAGCACATTAGGAAATAAAGTGCTACATTTAAAAACACGAGAAGTAATAACCAATATCCATAGATTTATAAAAAAGGGAAGAATAGTGTGGGTCAGCTATAAAAATCTGGGGAAGGGTATCTGAGGCAACAGTTGTGTCTGAAAGCAGTTTAGGAGAGCTATTAAGGAAAGAAAAGCCATTGCTGCTAGTTCAACAATGTCCTTCTCTATGCCCAGTAAACAAAGATTAAGAACATACACAAAATCTAATTTGGATGTTTTAATTCAGAAGTAGTTAGGCGAACTGTGAATAATTTTTAAAGCACAGATAAACAAAGACTAACTTTGAAGAAAGTGCTTATGAAGCTTAAAAATTCTACAGACTTCCAAGGCAGTGTCTGAACATTAAGAAGAGTTCTTTTGAAGCTAGGATTATTTGAAAAAAAAAAAAAACACTAAGCGTGACAGACAAATTTTAATCTAACATCGCACCATACGTGCAGAAAGGCTTAAGTATTTACGAAATATTCGGAGATATCGAAGTGAAGTTTATATAGTTTATATGGATGAAACTTATATAAATACAGAACATACTGGACCATATGCCTGGAGTGAAATACGTTACAGGGACTCTGCAGCGATATTGAAAGGCCGACAGTTGTTTATCATGCCTGCTGGAGGAGAACAGTGTTTTGTTCCAAATGTCTATGTACTATTTAAGATCCAACAAAAGCGTGGAGATTACTACCATAGTAAGAATTACAACTTAGTTTATAAGAGCTGCAAAAACTGGCTTCGAGAATGAAATTTGTTTTTAGACACCTTATGCACCGCCCTCCCCTCTCGTAATCTTACACGTGTGACGCATTGTGGCGATAGGTGCACTATCCCCACCACAGTTGCTACTCATCCCTAACTCGCAGGATTCCTGTCAAGATAAAATAATACATATGTACCACGAGTGCTAAGGGTCCGCAGCGCCCGCACCACGGCAGCTGAAGGGGACGGATCCCCTCCCCTACGGGAGCTGTGGATTACATACCATCCCTTCGCTCCGACGTATGCACCCTTTTTGAGTCCTTCTTTGACGTGCGATATAGGGACACAAGTGTTAAACCAAAGCCGCCAGGTTTTCGCTTCCGGGAGCTTCTTAGGAGGCATGCAGTGGAGATACCTAGGATGTTTCCTAGGGGTGAACGGGTGTATCCTCCTTGGTTAGGAGCGGCATCTCCTGTAGATCTTGGGTTGACGGTGTACCGGAAGTCTACGATTCCCACGTGTAGTATCCGTAGTTTGTTTTTAGAATTTTTATCGGAATATAAATATTTTAGCTTACATTTTACCGACGAGTCCAAAAGCTCTAGAGGTGTTGCATTGATAATTGCAGAGGTTCTAGTGCAATCAGTCCAGGAACCGTAGGTCCAAAGACCCCGGCCTGTTTTGACCAGGGAGTTACTGAGCTGTCCCAAAAGGGCGCCCGGCACCTACGTAAGGCTTTCCATAGCGCAAGACGTAGAAGCTAACAAGCCCCCCCCCCCATCTGGTCCTATAGATTCAAGACGGGATGGAAGTGTATACGCCACTTAGGCGTGCCAATCCCAAAGCGGAAGGCTACCGATTAACCTTGGTAGGGCCGCCTGGTGATCTAGCTATGCAGGCTAGTACGCGGGAATATTAATGGCTTCCCTCAACCCCGTCCGGAGACGTACCCGATCTCCCACGGGTATCAGGAACTACTGCCCCCCTCGAGTCCAACCCAATCCGAACAACTCCCAAAGGGAGGGGCTCGAACTTTCGGCCCGAGGTTCCTCCAGTATAGTCTATTTAGTTAACTCATGTGCACGTCGGCCACTACCTTTGACGAACCCTTATAATCGTTTTACAACACAGACCCCCCTTCTCCCAGACCTTTCTGCAAGGTTGCCACATTTATCGATACGTCATGGGTATCGTACGAGGTTTCGTCTAAATAAATTATCTTATGTCCATTAATGCAAAACTTCCTTAGTTTTGACAAGTATATATATATAAGTATGGTATTTGAAACCCAGCTCCTTTAGTAGACCGCGCAAAGTGCAGTACCCATAAGGAAAATCACAAGTTTCTTGTAAATATGGAACCAATTCGTCTAAGGTGGGCGCTCTCCCTTTTGCATAGAATCTATAAATTTCTCGACGAATTAAATCGCATGTGAAATTATCTACTTTAGATAAACGTTTCCTTTTGTTTTCACACTTGATCGGCGTCTTTGGTATTCCTTACGTCACAATATTTCTTACGGTATTTCTGTAAATACCCAGAATTTATCAGGTTCATTGCACGACCCCTTACCAAGATTATTTGTCAGCACATATTTATATGTGTTCAAAACAAGCGCTTGAATTTGCTTAGAAACGGTTCCCGTTATTACTTTGTTTTTTGAGGCTTTTCCAGTAACATAACTCGGCCTAGTTATTCACACTATTGTCATCACTTTGATTATTTTCACTTGACTGAAAGTTATCTACTACTTCATTTGCATTTACCACTGCATTTCCCTCCCACGGTCTCCACATCGTGACACACAATGAATTTCTGCACGTAATGAAACAGATCAACTGGAAGTTGTAACTTTGGCAACTTAGACTCCACGTGGAGTAGACATGCGACTGTCACTTCGAGAAAATCAGGGTTGTTATTGGTCCTCAACGACAATGTTCCATTTCTGAAGTGTGGAGATAGATTTATGACGGTCATTAGTGGGCGAGAGGGTGAGTTTCCTTTGAGACCGAACTGCACACCCGTTGACTAGACAGACTTTAATGTCAGAGGTACCACGAGTGCTAGGGGTCCGCAGCACTCGCACCACAGTAGCTGAAACGGACGGATCTCCTGCCCTCGGAAGGCACTTCTATAAATAGATAATTTGTTGTAGAATTTTGTAGCCCGACACCTAAATCCATCCTCCACATATGGGAGAATAGGGCTTCGTGAAGCAACAGCACGAGTCCCGAGTTCGAATCTTGCTCAGGGTGAGTTACCTGGATAATGTTTTCTCCAGGGTTTTCCCTTATCCTGGAAGACGAATGTCGGGTAACTCTAAGCTCTATGGACCCCGGGCTCATATGAGCATCATTTCAGCCATTCCATTCATCGACCGATATGACTTAACGTTGGAGGACGTAAATTACAAAAAAAAAAAAAAAAAAAAAAAAAACGCACGGATAAGGACCGACCTACAAAATAGATACATTCTGCGCACGCTGAAGATATGCAGGGCAGTTGTCTGCCGCCATGTGGCAGATCTCACAAGCATGAGTGGGACTACGAGCGCTCGAAAGAGGTGTAACTTGAAGCGGACAGGCATCGAGACCTCGCACAGCATTGGGTACAAGGAGGCAATTGCCGCCTGAACCCGCGCCGAGAGGTCCTGGATGTGTTGGACGAAAGCTTAGGCCTTTATCCAGTTCGGCACCCAGGTGCTTCATAGAATTAGTACACTCGATCCGTCAAAGAAGCGAGAGACTCTGAAAGGCTGTTTGATAGCAGCAGTCGGGGCACTTAACCTTTCCTGAGAAAGCATCTATAGTATCCCCACGGAGAAGTTCAGGAACATGATTAAGCACCAGGTAAGAAAGTTCTCATCGCATTCGCCCTACAGAACCGTGTACCACACTTAACCCTGTTACCATACAAAACAAAGGGCAACGAAATGAGGAGCAGGAAAATTCGAAGTAATCCACTTATCCCGGTGGCCGGTTCAACGGGAATCGATTTTACAGGGACTGTGAGACCAGTTCAAGCTGACAGTCCATTGTGTTGCATTTCAGAAAATGCTGTAACTGCCTTATTTCCTTGTATTCCTCGAGAAAAACCTGTAATCTATTCAAAAAATTGGTTCAATTCAATAAATTTACACGAGGACTTAATAGTTGACTTTGTTAAACTTACTGAATTTTAGTTAATTTATGGAATTTAATCATTTCTTCACACTAGCCGTATATAGGCTAAGGTTTTTGATAGAGTCAACAAGAAAAATTCAATGCCATGGCCGGGATTTGAACCACCGATCTCCTGGTTTCCGTCCAGCCGCTCTAACCCATTGAGCTTCCATGACCAACGTGCCGTGCTGACATTAAATTCTCCATTTGACTAGTATATCTCCCCGGTAGGCCACTAGGGACTCTTGCATCCGAGATACACCGTTTGTGGCAACTTGCTATCGTAAGTACTTGAGACCCAGGCTTCATCATTTAACTCTTATCAAATAAATACGGCTAGTTTGAAGAAATGATTAATTTCCATCAGTTAACTAAAATAATAAAAATGTTTTAGAGTAATTGAATGTTCTATTTCGAGAGTCAAGACAAATGAACTTCTAATGTTACAGAGGATATGAAATAAGGAATACAGGACGAAAAATGAAATGATGTTCAAATGAGTCCAGGATATGTAGACCTCCAAAAATTTATCTCTGAGGATAGGGGACAACCTCATCACCTTGACCGAGATTAGAGTTGGTGACCTCTTGAACCACCACGATACAGAGACGGGGCAATGTCCTCCAACGTTAAGTCATATGTCCGCCTCGGTGGCGTAGATGGTATCGTGTCTGGCTCACCATCAAGAGGTCCCGAATTCAAATCTCTCTTAGGATTAGTTACCTGTGTAAGGTTTCTTCCTGTGTTTTCCCTTATGCTAAAAGACGAATGTCAGGTAACCGTAAGCTCTAAGGACCCTAAGCACATTTGAGCATCAATTCAACCATTTCATTCAACGTGCGATATGAATTAGCTTTGGAGGACTTAAATTACAAACAAACGTTTAAATGAGTCCAGAATAAATATTTCTTGGAGTTACCAGACATTCATCTTTCAGAATAACGGCCGAGATTAGAACTAGGGACATCTTGAACGTGACACTATCACCACACTACAGAGACGGGCCAATGCCCTCCAACGTTAAGTCATTTCGGACGATGAATGAAATGATGTTCAAATGAGTGTAGGGTACATGGAGCTTAGAGTTACCAGAGATTCATCTTTCAGGATAAGGAAAAACTTCATCACCCTTACTGAGTTTAGAACTAGGGACCTCTTGAACGAGACACTATCACCACTCTACAGAGACGGACCAATGTACTCCAACGTTAAGTCATATCGGACGATGAATGAAATGATGCTTAAATGAGTGTAGGGTACATGGAGCTTAGAGTTACCAGACATTCATCTTTCACGATAAGGAAAAACTTCATCACCCTGACTGAGTTTAGAACTAGGTACCTCTTGAACGTGACACTACCACCACGCTACAGAGACGGGCCAATGTCCTACGTTATCTCATATCGGACGATGAATTAGATGATTTTCAAATGAGTACAGGGTACACAGAGCTCTAGACATTCATCTTTCAGGATGAGAGAGAATATCGTCACCCTGACCGAGATTAGAACTACATACCTCTTGTACGTGACACTACCACCACGTTACAGAGGCAGGCCAATGTCCTCCAAAACGTTAAATGATAACCGACAAAAATGAAATGTTCAAATGAGTGTCCGCCTCGGTAGAGTGGTGGTAGCATTACTGCCTCACGTTTAAGAGGTCCCGAGCTCAATTCTCGGTCAGGGTGAGTTACCTGGTTAAGGTTTTCCCATATTCTGAAAGACGAATGCCCGGTAACTTTAAGCTCCATGAACCCTGGGATCATTTGGGCATCATTTCACCCATTACATTCATCCTCCGATATGACTTTGCGGTGGAAGACGTAAATTACAAGAAAAAGTTCAAATGAGTCTAGGGTCTATAGATTTTAGTTAACAGACATTCATCTTTCACGTTGAGAAAACTTATCACCCTGACTGAATTAAGAAGTAGGAACACCTTTAATGTGATACTACCACCACGATACAGAGGTGGGCCCGCATGGGCTATGAATGTTGCACTAAGAGATTGTAGATTTAGAAGATATAGCTGGTACGTCCTGTATATTGCATTATATCTCGTGAAGTGCCCTGTATATACAACACTAACAATGTTGTACAAAGGGACAAAATAGGCAAATAGCCTCGCTAATGGTTCACCAAAGTAATACACTCTGCCCCCTGGTGATGAGCAGGCAGAACTTGCCTAAGAAAAGCAACACGTTAAACAAAGCCAAGGGCGGTCTCAAATTCTGTTAATCCTGCACTCAGATCCCAGATTAAAGTACAGCGAGCACTTTCAAGAGATAACCCGCCAGAAAATAACAGAGCCAATTTCTTCATCCAGAGCAGAGTGCTTTCTGAAAGGGTTTCTTCAGCGCTGCTACGGAAAATACCCATCAGCCGTAACTACATAACATCTGAACAAGTAATTACATCTGTTCCACTTACATTTTCTAAGTGAGAGACTAATCAATTGTTGCTACACGCAATTACGTTTTGTTTATATAAAACAGGGAGAATAAAATGCTTTATTCGGATTCCTTTTTGTACCCGTTATCCAACAAAACAATAAAGATAAAAATTTTCATAAGTTGAAGCTCGGATTTTGCATATTTCTTTGTTTTATTACATAATAGTTAAAAATATGAATGTAAAAATCCAATGCCATAGCCGGGATTTGAACCACGGATCTTCTGGTCTTCGTCCAGCCGCTCTAAACCATTGAGCTACCATGGCCAAGGTGCCAACATGACATTAAATTCTCCACTGACTTGTGTATTTCCCGGTAAACCACTAGGAGTTCTCATAAACACATGAGACAACTACCTTAATGGCGACTTACTATGCTGTAAGTACTTTAAGGCCCGGGCTTTATAGTTCGGACCACTATTAGATACAATTAATGGAAATTAATTGTTCTTTCACACTAGTCGTGTGTAGGGCGCACTATGAAAGGGTAGAGCCAGACTGAAATATTCAATGCCATATCCGGGATTTGAACCACGGATCTTCTGGTCTCCGTCCAGTCGCTCTAAACCATTGAGATACTATGGCCAACGTGCCAACATGACATTAAATTCTAAAACTGACTCGTGTTTTTCGCGGTGAACCACTAGGAGTTCTCATAAACACATGAGACAACTACCTTGATGGCGACTTACTATGCTGTAAGTACTTTAAGGCCCGGGCTTTATAGTTCGGACCACTATTAGGTACAATTAATGGAAATTAATTGTTCTTTCACACTAGCCGTGTGGAGGACGAACTATGAAAGGGTAGAGCCAGACTGAAAAATTCAATGCCATAGCCAGGATTTGAACCGTGGATCTTCTGGTCTCCGTCGAGCTGCTCTAAACCATTGAGCTACTATGGCCAACGTGCCAATGTGACAATAATTCTCCAACTGACTCGTGGTTTTCCCGATAAACCACTAGGAGTTCTCATAAACACATGAGACAACTACCTTAATGGCGACTTACTATGCTGTAAGTACTTTAAGGTCCGGGTATGACATTAAATTCTCCAACTGACTCGTGTATTTCCCGGTAAACCACTAGGAGTTCTCATAAACACATGAGACAACTACCTTAATGACGACTTACTATGCTGTAAGTACTTTAAGGCCCGAGTTTTAACACGAGTTTTATATGCAAAAATAAATATATTTAACTAATTCGGGCATACTTACAAAAATTGTGAATACAAATTTGTTATTTATGAGGCAGAGTGCTTTCTAAAAATACTTATTTAGGATTCAGAGCAACAAACACAAATTTGAGGTTATATTTCCTTATCCAATGCTTGTACGTATATTCGGTTTACCTCTCTGGTACGAGATGTCGGGGAAACCAGATGCCTTTACGTGTTTTCCAGTAATTCAGGCCTCGGCGAAGTAACATGCCTATCGCTGGCGGAAGACCACAAGAATAATGGGAACATCCGGAGGATCTGGAGGTAGCGGAATCAATTTCCCCCGTCATCGATATTACCTTCGCCCAGTTCTGCGTGGAATACAAGCCATAAATAACATTGGCCACTCATTTCCGTAGATGGCAGCACAGATTTCCAAATTCATAAACAACGGAATGGAATATTTTTCTCTTATATCAGCCAAGAGGTAATGGCGGATTTGGTTTTGCTTCTATCGAAGTTGTGGCTTCACCAGTATCTATATCGTGGCCGTAGTGTCACGTTCAAGAGGCCCACAGTTCTAATCTCGGTCAGGGTGATAGGGTTTTCCCTTATCCTGAAACATGATTATCTGGTAACTCTAAGCTCTATGTCCTCTGTACTCATTTGGACATCATCTCATTCTCATCCGATATGACTTAACGTTGGAGGACATTAGCCCGTCTCTGTAGCGTGGTGGTAGTGCCACGTTCAAGATGTCCCTAGTTCTAATCTCGGTTTAAAGTGATAAGGTTTTCCTATATTCTCAGAGATGAATGTCTGGAGCTCTGTGTACCCTGTACTCATTTGAACATCATTTCATTCTCATCCGATATGACTTAACCTTGGAGGACATTAGCCCGTCTCTGTAGCGTGGTGGTAGTATCACGTTCAAGAGGTCCCTAGTTCTAATCTCGGTTTAAAGTGATAAGGTTTCCTATATTCTCAGAGATGAATGTCTGGAGCTCTGTGTACCCTGTACTCATTTGAACATCATTTCATTCTCATCCGATATGACTTAACCTTGGAGGACATTGGCCCGTCTCTGTAGCGTGGTGATGGTGCCACGTCCATGATGTCCCTAGTTCTAATCTCGGTTTAAAGTGATAAGGTTTTCCTATATGCTCAGAGATGAATGTCTGGCGCTCGGTGTACCCTGTACTCATTTGAACATCATTTCATTCTCATCCGATATGACTTAACCTTGGAGGACATTAGCCCGTCTCTGTAGCGTGGTGGTAGTGCCACGTTCAAGATGTCCCTAGTTCTAATCTCGTTTTAAAGTGATAAGGTTTTCCTATATTCTCAGAGATGAATGTCTGGAGCTCTGTGTACCCTGTACTCATTTGAACATCATTTCATTCTCATCCGATATGACTTAACCTTGGAGGACATTAGCCCGTCTCTGTAGCGTGGTGATGGTGCCACGTCCATGATGTCCCTAGTTCTAATCTCGGTTTAAAGTGATAAGGTTTTCCTATATTCTCAGAGATGAATGTCTGGAGCTCGGTGTACCCTGTACTCATTTGAACATCATTTCATTCTCATCCGATATGACTTAACCTTGGAGGACATTAGCCCGTCTCTGTAGCGTGGTGATGGTGCCACGTCCATGATGTCCCTAGTTCTAATCTCGGTTTAAAGTGATAAGGTTTTCCTATATTCTCAGAGATGAATGTCTGGAGCTCGGTGTACCCTGTACTCATTTGAACATCATTTCATTCTCATCTGATATGACTTAACCTTGGAGGACATTAGCCCGTCTCTGTAGCGTGGTGATGGTGCCACGTCCATGATGTCCCTAGTTCTAATCTCGGTTTAAAGTGATAAGGTTTTCCTATATTCTCAGAGATGAATGTCTGGAGCTCTGTGTACCCTGTACTCATTTGAACATCATTTCATTCTCATCCGATATGACTTAACCTTGGAGGACATTAGCCCGTCTCTGTAGCGTGGTGGTACTGTCACGTCCATGATGTCCCTAGTTCTAATCTCGGTTTAAAGTGATAAGGTTTTCCTATATTCTCAGAGATGAATGTCTGGAGCTCTGTGTACCCTGTACTCATTTGAACATCATTTCATTCTCATCCGATATGACTTAACCTTGGAGGACATTAGCCCGTCTCTGTAGCGTGGTGATTTTGCCACGTCCATGATGTCCCTAGTTCTAATCTCGGTTTAAAGTGATAAGGTTTTCCTATATTCTCAGAGATGAATGTCTGGCGCTCGGTGTACCCTGTACTCATTTGAACATCATTTCATTCTCATCCGATATGACTTAACCTTGGAGGACATTAGCCCGTCTCTGTAGCGTGGTGGTAGTGTCACGTCCATGATGTCCCTAGTTCTAATCTCGGTTTAAAGTGATAAGGTTTTCCTATATTATCAGGGATGAATGTCTGGCGCTCGGTGTACCCTGTACTCATTTGAACATCATTTCATTCTCATCCGATATGACTTAACGTTGGAGGACATTAGCCCGTCTCTGTAGCGTGGTGGTAGTGTCACGTCCATGATGTCCCTAGTTCTAATCTCGGTTTAAAGTAATTAGGTTTTCCTATATTCTCAAAGATTAATGTCCGGAGCTCGGTGTACCCTGGACTCATTTGAACATCATTTCATTCATCAACAATATTCCTTAACAATGGAGGACATTGGAGCGTCTCTGTAATGTCACGTTCAAGAGGTCCCTAGTTCTAATCTCGGTCAGGTGACAAGGTTTTCTCTAAGCTCTACGTTTCCTGTACTCATTTAAACATCATTTCATTCATAGTCCGATATGACTTAACGGTGGAGGACATTAGCCCGCCTCTGTAGCATGGTGGTAGTGTCACGTTCCAGAGGTCCCTAGTTCTAATCTCGATGATGGTGACAAGGTTTTCCCTTATCTTAAAAATGAATGTCTCGTAGCTCTAAGCTCTAAGTTTCCTGGACTCATTTCAACATCATTTCATTCATCGTCCGATATGACTTAACGTTGGAGGACATTCGCCCGTCTCTGTAATGTCACGTTCAAGAGGTGTCTAGTTCTAATCTCGGTCGGGGTGATAAGGTTTTTCCTTATCCTGAAAGATGAAAGCCTATTAACTCAATCCTCTAAGAATCCTGTACTCAAATGAACATCATTTCATTTATTGTGCGATGTGACCTCACGTTGGAGGACGTTGGCCCGTCTCTCTGCGTGATGGTAGTGTCACGTTCAGGAGGTCCCTAGTTCTAATCTTGGTCAGGGTGATAAGGTCTTCTGTTATTCTGAAATATGAATGGCTGGTAACTCTAAGCTCTATGAATCCTGGACTTCTTTGAACATCATTTCATTTATCGTCCGATATGACAACGTTGGAGGAGGTAAATTAAAAAGTGAATAGGTTCTTCTTAAAATTTAGTTTATATTATTTTAATAAAATATGTTTATTATTTTCTTGTGGTTTCTGGTGAAGAGAAAGTGTAAGTTGTGTCTCTCACAGCTTGACCCACCTGTTATATTTCCATTAAAGGAGCTATTCAGGGAATATATAATCGCAGTGATCTTCAGAAGGGTTTGTGTTGGAAGGAGGGAATCGGGCTTTGAGAAATGTGGCCAGGAAATGCGCCAACGTTCTGTTCATGTACTGGACCCATTTGTGGAGCGAATGTCACCAGTAAATTGTTGGGGGACCGCTGTCACACCACTCTCTCTCTCTCCTTATCTGCCTCAGTGTGGGAAAATTTAGTTCCGGAGACCCTCCTCGATCAAAGGACGTATATCATATGGTCACGCTACCCCAGGACTTGCCTATAAAGTACCGGGAACGGTCTCCCAGTTGTAGTTCTGGGACCCATTATCCTTCCTAAGATATCGTCAGCGTTATTTGTCTGATAGGCCGTTCAACTGCTATAGACACGTCCCTAAAGGGCATAAGAGGACACCCAGAAGGGAAAGTACACCATGAAGTGCGTGGCAGCACTGCTTAATGCTTCGTTTTTCCTTCCATCGCCAGTCATCTTGGTTATGTAAAAAACTCAAGCTGCGGACAGTGAAGTAAACTAGGTATTAATAATTGACATTAATAATTAATAAATTGATAGATTTAACAGCTTAAGTATAAAAAACTCATTTGAGTTAGTAAACAAGATCAGCAATGTAGTACTGTCAAAAATGATAGGCTTGTTTCCTTTGATGTAACTGTCCTATTTCCCAGTAATCCCAAGGAAAAACTTCTAACGTTTTTAAGAAAATGGTTGAGTTCTAATGATTTAGATAAGGAGTCAATAGAGGATTTTATGAAACGTACTAATGTGTGTTTAGATCAAGATTTCTTTATTTCAATCAAAATTTTTTAAACAAATTTTAGGAGTAGCTATGGGTAGTCCACTTTCACCCTTTCTAGCTAATCTATTTATGAGGTTTTTTGAAATAGAAGTCACTAAAGCTTTTCCTTCAATTTTTAAAATATGGTATAGACATGTCGATGACAATTTGCCATAGTTCCTGAGAGAGGTATATAGATGAGGCTTTAAATATTCTAAATTCACAGGATAAAGCTATCAAGTTCACAACAGAAATTGAAAACAATGGTTACATCCCCTTTCTAGATCTAACAATAATGAAAAATAACAATAAATTAAGTTTTGGCATCTATATAAAGTCAACTCACACGGATAATAATATAAAAAATAAAATTTTTAACCCTATGTCACACAAATTTGCTGTTTTTAATAGTTTGATTTACAGATTGATAAACATACCTCTAAATGAAGAAGAATTTAAAGCGGAATATAAACATATTATAAAGCCTGCTTTAATTAACGGCTTTAATAAAGATTTTATAATCAGAAGAGTAGAAAAATTTAAATATCAAAAAAATGTTAATGATGTTTCCATTCTTAAAAAAAGTAAAAAATGATTATACTTTCAAAACATTTACTTATCATCCATGGACAAATAAAAATTTACAAAAAATTTTCAATGAAGTGGGTATAATACCAGCACATCATAATAATTACAGTATAAAGAATTTTCTACAGTTTTCTAGAAAAAAACAAAATTACAGACAACAAAAAAACTGGTATTTATCAAGTTAACTGTTTAGAATGCGATAAGATCTATATTGTTAGAACCAACCGTAATTTAGAAACCAGAGAGAAAGAACATTTTAGAAATATTAAATATAAACAGACAGAGAAATCGGCAGTGGCTGATCATGTTTGGTCATATAATCATGAAGTAAATTGAAACAATTGAAATAAGCGATAGATTTAATGGTTTGGGAGAAGATATTCATTTTGAACAATAAGGATTGCGTAATGAATTTTGATATCCCTCCAATAGATATCATCAATAAGTTTGTGTTGTCCCCGGTAGATGGCAGTAAGATAAGGAGCTATTCTTCAAACTCCGGTAGTGGTCAAGGTCAGTCAGTCAGTTAGTGGGTGAGTGTCAAGCTGAGTAGCTGTGGATAAAGCAGATGTTTGCTTTGAAAGCGGTCCCATAATAAGTGAAGTGGTGTTACTAGTGTTTAGTTGTTATTAATAACCAGTCATCTTTCTTGTGTTGTGGTTATTCATTTATTTTGTTTGATAAAGATGACAATCAGCGACGACGGCGTGGGGGAAGCTCCTTCATGAGGAATTATATATCTACTGGTACTACTCGGAGTACTGCGGTGTTGTCATATTGCATTTCCCTTAAGTGGTGTGTGACGAGCGGCAAACTAACCTATCTCTAATAAATACATTCGCGCTAAGACAAACATTTAGATTTTGCCAAAACTGACCCATGAGGAAGGAGAGAGTAATATATTTAACACAACCGTAAAAACCCCATATTTTTAGCTCAAATAGTTTTCCTAATACAAATAAATAAAGTAGAAACCATTATATTATAACAATGCATTGTGACGTAAGCACTGTAATAAATATCATTGTTGGTTGACATGTATGTGTGAACGTATATTTGAAATTACTCAGAACTGAAACGTAGACATTTGACATGACGTGACAAAAGAAATATGTACTTTGAATAAGCCAAGGTGTTTGTTAAATTCGATGAGAGGAAACGATACACATCTTGCTAGTCTGACAGAACGTGTCTGGTCACATTATATCTTTGTTTATGAATGGTTCGTAATCTCTATTTACTCTAGAGAGTTCAAAGCAGCATTATTCAGTTACTCTTACATGAAAAAAAAAATATCAGCTGGATCAATGAGACAAGATCCACCTTCCCCCTTACTACTAATAGACAAATAGGGGCTCAAATTAAGTTCCAAATAGAAATATTTTCAATCTGACTGACGTTGAACGACTTATTTACGAAGAAATTGACAAGGAACACAACAAGACTGGGAGAACTGCGTGAGACATCAGTTAACCACAAGAAGACGACTTTTGGAAAGAGATAGCACGTAAGGAGATTTCGGAACCTATCATCATAAATTTGTTCTTATTCAGTTTTTATCTCTCCGACATACAAATAGAACGTAATGTCAAAGACCGTCATCTAGACAACCAGTTTTAAAACATTTGACTATCACTTAAAGTCTACTGTATTTCCATATTCCATTGTCGTTATTCATTATTTATCTCTCTGACATAGAAATAGAACGTAATGTCAAAGACGGTCATCTAGACAACCAGTTTTAGAACATTTGACTACCAGTTATAGTCTACTGTATTCCCATATTCCCTTGTCGTTATTAATTTTTTATCTCTTGGACATACAAATAGAACGTAATATCAAAGACCGTCACCTAGACAACGAGTTTTAAAACATTTGACCATCACTTAAAGTCTACTGTATTCCCATATTCCCTTGTCGTTATTCAATTTTTATCTCTCGGACATACAAATAGAACGTAAGGTCCGTCCCCAAAACTTTGCTAATTACCCTCTATAATATTTCCCCATGCAGGCGCAAAATTTCAACACATACACGCACGCATACTCACACACACACACACACACACACACACACACACACACACACACACACACACACACACACACACACGTCCTGAGAGAAGTTCGTGGCTCTGTGCGTTGTGTTTATTTCAACAGAAAGTTCGAGAAATTTCTCGCACCGTAACGGATTGTGTGTATTTCCGGTCTGGAGTGTTCTGGAGTCACGCAACAAAATAAAAAATGGTGCGATCACAGAACAAGCACTTTTTGGTGATTTACCTCTCCCGAGATATGCTATTAGATTACTGCATAATTTATATTTCTAAAGTTGGTTACAGCCAACTTTTGTTTCCTGCTTCGTAAACTAGCAGCCCCGTTTTTTTTTCGAACAGAATTAGAGATGGGAAGCAGAAATATAACTTACTGAACTGTTTAAATAGGCAGGTTAAAAAGTTTCATATAGTGTTCTCTACTCATTCCTCTACTATCTACTTCATTTTAGTGGGGATAAACATTTGTGCAACCACTCCTTATACATATTCCCTTTAAAAGGGAATACGGGAATACAGTAGACTTTAAGTGACAGTCAAATGTTTTAAAACTGGTTGTCTAGGTGACGATCTTTGACATTACGTTCCATTTGTATGTCCAAGAGATAAAAAATGAATAACGACAAGCGAATACGGGAATACAGTAGACTTTAAGTGATAGTCAAATGTTTTAAAACTGGTTGTCTAGGTGACGGTCTTTGATATGGCGCTCTATTTGTATGTCCAAGAGATAAAAAATGAATAACGACAAGCGAATACGGGAATACAGTAGACTTTAAGTGATAGTCAGATGTTTTAAAACTTGTTGTCTAGATGACGGTCTTTGATATGGCGCTCTATTTGTATGTCCAAGAGATAAAAAATGAATAACGACAAGGGAATATGGGAATACAGTAGACTTTAAGTGATAGTCAGATGTTTTAAAAGTGGTTGTCTAGGTGACGATCTTTGACATTACGTACTATTTGTATGTCCAAGAGATAAAAAATGAATAACGACAAGGGAATATGGGAATACAGTAGACTTTAAGTGATAGATGTTTTAAAACTTGTTGTCTAGATGACGGTCTTTGATATGGCGCTCTATTTGTATGTCCAAGAGATAAAAAATGAATAACGACAAGGGAATATGGGAATACAGTAGACTTTAAGTGATAGTCAAATGTTTTAAAACTGGTTGTCTAGATGACGGTCCTCGACATTACGTCCAAGGGAAGGAATGTGAATATGCCTAAGGAGCTAGGTGTCCCTATCCATTACCTAGGGTACCTCTCCCTCTAGTAAAGTCACAGTGAACTCCCAAAATAGATGACGTAATTAAGTGCAAGAAAGTGACAATACGCTTTTCCTGAATTATTTCTGATCCGAGCGTTTTAGGACGGGAGGTACAAAAAAAGTTCAGAGGTGAGTCCAGCAGCGCTCATTAGCTTGGTCAACAGAGGTAATCTGTACAAGAAGTTAAGGCATTCATCAAGCAGAGCACACAGCGGTTTTTTGTCAACTTTGAATTAACTCCTTTAAGAGTGCCCGACGTTGTTAACAGGCTCCGGGAATTAAGGTCACACGCGACAGATGCAATAAACAAGATACATCCGATCGCTTGTTATTCCTTCTTCTTTAATACTTATTTTTCAATATACAAATTGAAAATATATTATTAATATTAAACAAAACAATGAAAGCGGATACTCGTATTGGAGTCTTTAAGCAAATTGAGCTGATTCGTGGGAATATTAATTACATAACATCAAGAATTGACACTTTATAAAAATATAATATCTTGTGGCAAGCGTGCCCAGTCTTGGTGCAGCATCTAGGTGGCGTCCCAGTTGAAAAACAAAGCACCTGATACATAAGGAAGGTGAGCAAAGCATCTTCTGGTAGTTGTAAAGATGTACTCATTTATGTTGACAATGTTCAATTCTCTGTGTAGCTGTGCACGGGGCATTCACAGACGATCACAGGATCTTGTTTTGAAACACCTGAATTCGATGAAGCACATCCCTCTACGGGACTGGCATGTAGAAGAAGCGGCCAGTTATAGTAGCAGCGTACATTCAACTCGTAAAGAGGATTTGCGGTTGAGGATGGGATACAACTTGTGAAGACGAGCATAGGCTTGGTTAAGCTTGTTGAAAAACGCCGATTACTATTTGGACGGGTTACAGAGATGGAAACATCGCTGGGAGAATGGGGTAGAGTTACAAGGAGACTATGTTGAAAAACGCCGAGTACTACTTGGACGAGTTACAGAGATAGGAGCATCGCTGGGAGAATGGGGTAGAGTTACAAGGAGACTATGCTGAAAAACGCCGAGTACTATTTGGACGGGTTACAGAGATGCGAGCATCGCTGGGAGAAGTGTGTAGAGTTACAAGGAGACTATGTTGAAAAACGCCGAGTACTATTTGGACGGGTTACAGAGATGGGAGCATCGCTGGGAGAAGTGTGTAGAGTTACAAGAAGACTATGTTGAAAAACGCCGCTTACTACTTGGATGGGTTACAGAGTTGGGAGCATCGCTGGGAGAAGTGTGTAGAGTTACAAGGAGACTATGTTGAAAAACGCCGAGTACTATTTGGATGGGTTACAGAGATGGGAGCATCGCTGGGGGAAGTGTGTAGAGTTACAAGGAGACTATGTTGAAAAACGCCGAGTACTATTTGGATGAGCTACAGAGTTGGGAGCATCGCTGGGAGAAGTGTGTAGAGTTACAAGGAGACTATGCTGAAAAACGCCGAGTACTATTTGGACGGGTTATAGAGATGAGAGCAACGCTGGGAAACGTGTGTAGAGTTACAAGGAGACTATGTTGAAAAACGCCGAGTACTATTTGGACTGGTTACAGAGATGAGAACATCGCTGGGAGAAGTGTGTAGAGTTACAAGGAGACTATGTTGAAAAACGCCGAGTACTATTTGGACGTGTTACAGAGATGCGAGCATCGCTGGGAGAAGTGTGTAGAGTTACAAGGAGACTATGTTGAAAAACGTCGAGTACTATTTGGACGGGTTACAGAGATGCGAGCATCGCTGGGAGAAGTGTGTAGAGTTACAAGGAGACTATGTTGAAAAACGCCGAGTACTATTTGGATGGGTTGCGGAGATGGGAGCATCGCTGGGAGAAGTGTGTAGATTTACCAGGAGACTATGTTGAAAAATGCAGAGTACTATTTGGACGGGTTACAGAGATGAGAGCATCGCTGGGAGAAGTGTGTAGAGTTACAAGGAGACTATGTTGAAAAACGCCGAGTACTATTTGGACGGTTACAGAGATGAGAGCATCGCTGGGAGAAGTGTGTAGAGTTACAAGGAGACTATGTTGAAAAACGCCGAGTACTATTTGGACGGGTTACAGAGATGAGAACATCGCTGGGAGAAGTGTGTAGAGTTACAAGGAGACTATGTTGAAAAACGCCGAGTACTATTTGGACGGGTTTCAGAGATGGGAGCATCGCTGGGAGAAGTGTGTAGAGTTACAAGGAGACTATGTTGAAAAACGCGGAGTACTATTTGGACGGGTTACACAGATGGAAGCATTGCTGGGAGAAGTGTGTAGAGCTACAAGGAGACTATGTTGAAAAACGTCGAGTACTATTTGGACGGGTTACAGAGATGAGAACATCGCTGGGAGAAGTATGTAGAGTTACAAGGAGATTATGTTGAAAAACGCCGAGTACTATTTGGACGGGTTACAGAGATGCGAGCATCGCTGGGAGAAGTGTGTAGAGTTACAAGGAGACTATGTTGAAAAATGCAGAGTACTATTTGGACGGGTTACAGAGATGGGAGCATTGCTGGGAGAAGTGTGTAGAGTTACAAGGAGACTATGTTGAAAAACGCCGAGTACTATTTGGATGGGTTGCGGAGATGGGAGCATCGCTGGGATAAGTGTGTAGGGTTACAAGGAGACTGTGTTGAAAAACGAAGAGTACTATTTGGATGGGTTACAGAGATGGGAGCAACGCTGGGAGAAGTGTGTAGAGTTACAAGGAGACTATGTTGAAAAACGCCGAGTACTATTTGGACGGGTTACAGAGATGAGAGCATCGCTTGGAGAAGTGTGTAGAGTTACAGGGAGACTATGTTGAAAAATGCCGAGTATTATTTGGATGGGTTACAGAGATGAGAGCATCGCTGGGAGAAGTGTGTAGAGTTACAAGGAGACTATGTTGAAAAACGCCGAGTACTATTTGGACGCGTTACAGAGATGAGAGCATCGCTGGGAGAAGTGTGTAGAGTTACAGGGAGACTATGTTGAAAAACGCCGAGTACTATTTGGACGTGTTACAGAGATGGGAGCAACGCTGGGAGAAGTGTGTAGAGTTACAAGGAGACTATGTTGAAAAACGTCGAGTACTATTTGGACGGGTTACAGAGATGAGAGCATCGCTTGGAGAAGTGTGTAGAGTTACAGGGAGACTATGTTGAAAAATGCCGAGTATTATCTGGATGGGTTACAGAGATGAGAGCATCGCTGGGAGAAGTGTGTAGAGTTACAAGGAGACTATGTTGAAAAACGCCGAGTACTATTTGGACGTGTTACAGAGATGGGAGCAACGCTGGGAGAAGTGTGTAGAGTTACAAGGAGACTATGTTGAAAAACGTCGAGTACTATTTGGACGGGTTACAGAGATGGGAACATCGCTTGGAGAAGTGTGTAGAGTTACAAGGAGACTATGTTGAAAAACGAAGAGTACTATTTGGATGGGTTACAGAGATGGGAGCAACGCTGGGAGAAGTGTGTAGAGTTACAAGGAGACTATGTTGAAAAACGTCGATTACTATTTGGACGTGTTACAGAGATGGGAGCAACGCTGGGAGAAGTGTGTAGAGTTACAAGGAGACTATGTTGAAAAACGAAGAGTACTATTTGGACGTGTTACAGAGATGGGAGCAACGCTGGGAGAAGTGTGTAGAGTTACAATGAGACTATGTTGAAAAACGAAGAGTACTATTTGGATGGGTTACAGAGATGGGAGCAACGCTGGGAGAAGTGTGTAGAGTTACAAGGAGACTATGTTGAAAAACGTCGATTACTATTTGGACGTGTTACAGAGATGGGAGCAACGCTGGGAGAAGTGTGTAGAGTTACAAGGAGACTATGTTGAAAAACGCCGAGTACTATTTGGACGTGTTACAGAGATGGGAGCAACGCTGGGAGAAGTGTGTATAGTTACAAGGAGCCTATGTTGAAAAACGAAGAGTACTATTTGGATGGGTTACAGAGATGGGAGCAACGCTGGGAGAAGTGTGTAGAGTTACAAGGAGACTATGTTGAAAAACGTCGATTACTATTTGGACGGGTTACAGAGATGAGAGCATCGCTGGGAGAAGTGTGTAGAGTTACAAGGAGACTGTGTTGAAAAACGCCGAGTATTATTTGGACGGGTTACAGAGATGGGAACATCGCTTGGAGAAGTGTGTAGAGTTACAAGGAGACTATGTTGAAAAACGCCGAGTACTATTTGGACGGGTTACAGAGATGGGAACAACGCTGGGAGAAGTGTATAGAGTTACAAGGAGACTATGTTGAAAAACGAAGAGTACTATTTGGATGGGTTAAAGATATGGGAACATCGCTGGGAGAAGTGTGTAGAGTTACAAGGAGACTATGTTGAAAAACGAAGAGTACTATTTGGACGGGTTAAAGATATGGGAACATCGCTGGGAGAAGTGTGTAGAGTTACAAGGAGACTATGTTGAAAAACGAAGAGTACTATTTGGATGGGTTACAGAGATGGGAGCAACGCTGGGAGAAGTGTGTAGAGTTACATGGAGACTATGTTGAAAAACGCCGAGTACTATTTGGACGTGTTGCAGAGATGGGAGCAACGCTGGGAGAAGTGTATAGAGTTACAAGGAGACTATGTTGAAAAACGCCGAGTACTATTTGGACGTGTTACAGAGGTGGGAGCAACGCTGGGAGAAGTGTGTAGAGTTACATGGAGACTATGTTGAAAAACGCCGAGTACTATTTGGACGTGTTACAGAGATGGGAGCATCGCTTGGAGAAGTGTGTAGAGTTAAAAGGAGACTCTGTTGAAAAACGCCGAGTACTATTTGGACGGGTTATATAGATGAGAGCATCGCTGGAAGAAGTGTGTAGAGTTACAAGGAGACTATGTTGAAAAATGCCGTGTACTATTTGGACGGGTTACAAAGAAGGGAGCATCGCTGAGAGAAGTGTGTAGAGTTACAAGGAGACTATGTTGAAAAGCGCCGTGTACTATTTGGACGGGTTACAGAGATGGGAGCATCGCTGAGAGCGGTGTGTAGAGTTACAAGGAGACTATGTTGAAAAACGCCGAGTACTATTTGGACGGGTTACAGCGATGGGAACATCGCTGGGAGAAGTGTGTAGAGTTACAAGGAGACTATGTTGAAAAACGCCGAGTACTATTTGGACGGGTTACAGCGATGGGAGCATCGCTGGGAGAAGTGTGTAGAGTTACAAGGAGACTATGTTCTAAAACACCGAGTACTATTTGGACGGGTTACAGAGATGGGAGGATCGCTGGGAGATGTGTGTAGAGTTACAAGGAGACTATATTGAAAAATACAAGAATTCTGGGAATGTATCTTTATTAGGTCGGATACATTTCAGACCACCTATACATACCATTTCTAGTGCAAAACCTCCACTCTTTAGGAAATTATTGGCGTACAACCTAGCACAGAACAATTATACTTATTTTGCCAAAACATCACATCGTGCTTTCATCGTATTTGTTTCTAAAACAAAATCGCCGGCCACCCTGCGGATAAAGGGGTGGCGAGAGGCTGTTTTGTTTACGTCCGGAAGCCGGTTCAGAGGCGTGACCTACCAACTTGTTTACTAGTTGCTGAGTTCTACAGCCAGATTGTGTTCAGGGAAACGTATTTAAGTGATGAATTAGTAAAATCATATGCACTGAAACATGTTCACTACGGAAACTGGATCAAAGATAGGCCATTTTACTCATCTTACAAGTGACTATTTAGAACAAAATGTTATTCAAAATGAAATAGTTTCTGGCCCTTCAGGGAATGCACTGAACAAATATGTGTAGTTTTTATTAATACAAAATCATCCATATGTTTAGTAAAATGCAGCTTCTGGAAGTGTTCGCGGTTGATTTAAAAAGACAAAAGACGGTCGGTCCACACTGCTCGCTGTGTGGGTCAATTCCGAGGTCTGGTAGAGTGGAGATAACATGAGGTTTTGTGTTTATGCAGATGTAGTCATCCGTAATTCATGAAAACAATAATTGACTGCCATTGTTGGCTTCTCGTGTTTCTTCAACTGAGACCTAAGTGGATTTGGTGCACCGCGCTGTATTCGTTAAAAATTCCCTCTTGCTAAAGATTTCAACAACAGGTGTGTGCGGACCGCCGTTCTGCAGTGCGTTACTGCGCATGCGCGGCTTGATATCACACAAACCTACAGAGAATAACGAGAAAAAGTCTATACCTTGTTTCACGTAAGCTTACCCAGTATCTCTTAACGGTCACGTGATGTAATCACCTCTCATTGGCTGCTGTTGTGTATAGACTGTTATGCGGTAAAGATTAATTCGTTATTTAACATGGTGATATATGTTTACACGTTGGAAGGGAATTGTCAAATATATATTTTTGTATCTGTTTTAATTAAATATATTACATAACAGTTCTAATTTATCTGAAATGCATGGCAATTCTTAAACGAAGTAAAGAGGAGGTTCCTTTGCTCTCAAGCATATCCAGAGCTAGTCCTAGTCGGGCTGGGCTTCTGCCCGTCCGGGTGTATTTATGTCGCAGTACCTAGCCGCTTTCCGGCTTTACCTACGAAATGAGCGAAGTGGTTGTATGTTCTGCTAGGGTGTTTGCTTGAAGGGTTTTTTTTTTCTTTGTGGGGAAATTTGGGATGGGACGCCCTTGATTAATCTCAAAAGGCAGCTGCTATTAGGCGTTCCCCCGTTTTGGGAGACACGATTTAAAGTTTTGGTCCCGTTTTGGTTACGGATTGCATATCGCTTGAGCCATCAGGCTCCTATGGGTCTTAGACATATCTGGGGTTTCCCTTGGGTTAACCAAGGGGCCCCAAGGCGTGTCTTGGTAGTCTGAAGGATGGCAAGCTTCTTTGTTCCCTCTGGTCATACCTGCCCAGGGTGTTCACCAAAGGGTTGTGATTTTGGATTTTGTCGTACATTGATAGTGCCCTCTCGCGGATGACATCGACAATGTACGGGATCTGGGAGTGCTCATGCAGGATATAAGCAGGAAATATCCAGTCTGTATCGTATATGATGCGAAGTGTCCTGTTCTGCAGCGTCTGTAGCGTGACGAAAGTGGTATTAGCCACTGTTCCCCAGATCTCACAGCCGTACAGAACCATAGGCAAAATGATCGCCCGATACAGCTGGAGTTTGAGTCGGATGGGCATAGTTGAGCGGAAAATAGGGTATAGGCTCCGGAGCGCGACGTGTCCCAGCTGGACCTTGCCTCAAGCACATGACATGATAGCACGTGATTTAGCGGTAGTGATGACATATTTTTTTATATGACTTCTATCACTGACATTGTTTTGAACTGGATTAGTCATATATCGCCATTCGACGGTGTGTTGTACCGAGTGAGAGAGCTCAATTATTTTATTAATCGTTTATTGCGTGTGATATGTATAATGGTAGAGTCTACCGCCAGTTTTTCGCTAAAGCATCGCAAGGAAAAACGTTTACAAAGCGGCGAATAAAGAATTGTGTTGCATGTGTTTAATGCACTCACAGAGACGAATCCGTCTTTGTCAGTGAGAGAAGTCGAACAGCTGTGCTCTGAACTTACAGGTGTGAGTGTTAGATGTGTAGGAACATCGCGACGTGAAATTGAGACAACAGGAAAACTTACCACTCCAGGGGCGATATTGCTTCGTGGCAAAGACGTTATTTAAGGACAATCAGACTGTACGAGGATACAAGTCACAAAATATACTACCCTGACGAGACTTGGGTGAATGAAGGACACACGACAAGTATGGCGTGACACGACTTTTAAGACTGAAAGACAAGCATCTTTACAAGGCATGTGTGCTGATTTAAAAAAAAAATCCTAGTGGAAAAGGTCGAAGGCCTTTCATTACAAACTTGTTTCAGTTTCTTTGCTCATACGTTGAGTTTCAACTTGCTCAGTTTCATATTTTTATTTGTATGATTTTATCTATCTTCCTGGCACTTATTATGACGTTTACTGCATTAGCCAATTAGGGTGAGAGGAAAGGTAGTTGCACGCGGACTGATACATGTCAGCGGAGCAAGGTTATATGAAACAGATTAATCCTATATGCCTCAACCAGACAAACTTGCTATTCAGGTCGTAAAACAATTTTTGCGTCTGTTAAGTAAGTAATTTCATTTCTATAACATAAATTCACAGAGTTAAATTAGTTCAACCAAATGGCAGCATTTTTCTGTTCAGAACTCGAGGTAAAGGTCCAAAAATAGAACTTTACACGCAAAAAGCTATTGTAAATTCATTTTCAAATTAAGAAATAAATTTTCTGAATTATTTAATCATAACTTTCTATTACAAAACATCAAAAAAGAGTATAAATATTGGCAAACTTCTAGATCTTAAAAATATATACCTCTTGATTCAATAAAAGACCTCCACTAGCTTTTGAATTGTCAACGACAACATTTACAGAAAATCATTTCGAAGAAATTGTATACAGCAAGTGTAAGTCAGAAAAAGCCTTAACTCTCTGTCTGAGACTCGAACTCAGCACGTCTTAAATATGACACGCCACCACCACGCTACAGCGGTGAGCATATGAAATCGGATTTCATCTGCATAGCAGATACATAAGGAAAAAAATAATTACTTCCTATTTAAGAAAGCTGTATTATTTTAAAAATCCAGAAGAATGCCTCGGAAACTGTTCATTACACACACAAAAGTTTTTCTTTAATTTGCATGTGTTTAACCAGATCAAATTTTGTGCGATACAGTCTGGTTCATAAATTGTATTTTATTAAAAAAGTTTTAATATTTCGATTCACATATTATGTGGTTATCATAATTTCATGTCAAATGAAACCCGTAACTTAAATTATCTCTGAATGACCTCAGAAGTTATCTTCTTTCTAAATGACTGGTAAGTAGTAAAAGGTGGACAAAGTCTTCTTACACCTTTTAACCTCGATGTATCTCAAAAGTGCTGTGTGAAATGTAAAATTTCGTAGATATTATTGTGTGAATATTTCAAAATGTGTACTTTTTTATTCAAATATAAATATGTAATTCATTTTTTATCTCTTGAACATACAAATAGAACGTAATGTGAAGGTAGTCATCTAGACAACCAGTTTTAAAGCATTTGACTATCACTTAAAGTCTACTGTATTCCCATATTCCCTTGTCGTTATTCATTTTTTATCTCTTGGACATACAAATAGAACGTAATGTCAAAGACCGTCACCTAGACAACCAGTTTTAAAACATTTGATTATCACTTAAAGTCTACTGTTTTCCCATATTCCCTTGTCGTTATTCATTTTTTATCTCTTGGACATACAAATAGAACGTAATGTCAAAGACCGTCATCTAGACAAACAGTTTTAAAACATTTGACTATCACTTAAAGTCTACTGTATTCCCATATTCCCTTGCCGTTATTCATTTTTTATCTCTTGGATATACAAATAGAACGTAATGTCAAAGACCGTCATCTAGACAAACAGTTTTAAAACATTTGACTATCACTTAAAGTCTACTGTATTCCCATATTCCCTTGTTGTTATTCATTTTTTATCTCTTGGACATACAAATAGAACGTAATGTCAAAGACCGTCACCTAGACAACCAGTTTTAGAACATTTGACTATCACTTAAAGTCTACTGTATTCCCGTATTCCCTTGCCGTTATTCATTTTTTTATCTCTTGGACATACAAATAGAACGTAATGTCAAAGACCGTCATCTAGACAACCAGTTTTAAAACATTTGACTATCACTTAAAGTCTACTGTATTCCCATATTCCCTTGCCATTATTCATTTTTTATCTCTTGGACATACAAATAGAACGATTTTTTTTTTTATTTATTTTATCCATCGATCAGCAATTATGCTTTACAGATGTTTGGTATAAGATATATAGGAACAGGACACATAACAATGGAGGTAGCCATGAACGACTCCTCTAACTAAATATGGAGGATAACTGTAACACAATTGAGAACTTAAAGTCTGATGGCATTAATCACGTGTCTGAGTCATCTGTGCTGGAGACGTCACTCAGGAGAAGATCTTGGGGCAGTCTGCGCTTCAGGCGAGTTGGCTGGCGAGTGCGACAGCCGAGACGGTAGGTAACAGCTCCAGGGACCTCCTGGAGATTGTAAAAGAATGGACGTGCCAGGCGTCGGATGTATTGGTGAACGGGTAGAAGACCAAACTCATGGTGCAGCTGCTGGTTTCGGATGAACCATGGAGCGTTTGTAACTGTGCGAAGCACCCTGTTTTGTAGTACCTGCAGTCGGCGGAGATTAGTCTTACTGGTGCCACCCCAGACTGGAGCTGCATAGGTAAAAATGGGACGGACTAGAGATGTGTAAAGAAGCAGGGAGGATTCATAACCAAGTGAAGTGCGCCTGTTGAGTAGAGGGTACAGTTTTGATAGCCGGGCAAACGCAAGCGTAACAGACCGACAGATGTGGGCGTTCCAAGTAAGTCGAGTGTCCAGTAACACCCCAAGGTATTTCACTGGCACATTGCTTGGTAACCATGAGAGCGGTTCCCCCAGCAGCCGTAGTGAAGGAGGATCCCTATAAGGTCGTAAAGAGAAGATCTTAACCTCTGTCTTGTTAGTATTGAGGGAAATGCGCCAGTGAGAGAACCAATGAGCTAATTGATCTAGGGCAATTTGCAGTTTCTGAATGGCATGAAGAATATTGGCGTGAGAATAATAGAGAGCATTATCATCTGCGTATAACGCCGTACAAACTGGAGCTATATCAGGAAGATCATAAGTGAATATATTAAAGAGGAGTGGTGCAAGTACTGAACCTTGAGGTACACCTGCTAAAATAGGCCGTCGGGTGGATGTGAAACCAGCAATGCGCACCACAAAGGTTCTATTGGTGAGAAAACTTGCTATGATTTGTATCAGATAATAAGGGAGACCAATGCGATATGCTTTAAGTAGTAGTCCACTGTGCCACACCTTGTCGAATGCCTGGGCGATATCTAGGAATGCTGCTACGGTGTATTGCCTGTTTTCGAAACCTTGAATAATAGACTGCGTGATTCTGAGCAATTGGTGAGTGGTAGCATGCTTCGGGCGAAAGCCAAACTGAAAAGACGGAATTATCTGATTATGAATCAAAAAATGAGAAATACGTTGATGAATAATCTTTTCAAAAAGCTTAGAAAGTGTAGGTAATAAGCTGATTGGTCTGTAACTTGAGGGAAGATTTTTTGGCTTTTTGGGCTTGTGGAAGACTATAATTTCCGCATGTTTCCATGTAGATGGAAAATGACCAATGCGCAGAGCAGCATTGAAGATTGATGATAAATAAGCTAGGGCTTTGTTTGTCAAATTCTTCAGCACAACGTTAGGGATAAGGTCATGACCGGGAGACTTTTTAACGGGAAGACGATGGATAAAGCGGGACAATTCACGTGGAGTAGTGAACGAAATTCTGTTGTGCGCTGTAGGACGAAGTTGGTACTCAAGGAGTTCCCTGTCCACGGAAGAGGGAATATTAGAGTCAAGACAGGTGTTAGGCGTGAATGTACGCTCGTAGTGAGTAGCTAGAGCGTCACACTTGGCAGCAGAGTCACTCAAAAGGGTCCCATCAACCTGAAGAGGTGGAATCACTGTCGGCTCTCGGAGAATCCTCTTAGTGATGTTCCATAAGGTATGATCTCCGGGACGGATATTGGCTAATTGTCGCTGGTACTCCTGAAATCGGTGTTGCTCTAGTGCGGTCCGTACTTGTCGAATGAGACTATTTAATCTTTGGCGCAGCCAGGGTAGACGCTGACGTTGCCACAGTCGACGGATGCGATGTTTCTCTTGGATGAGTTGAGTAATATGGATAGGCAAGGAGGGGAAATGACGAGGTTGAGGACTGCGGATAGTAGAGGATCGTACACTGGAAGAGAGGGCAGAGGTAAAATGGTGGACGGCAGTGTCTATGGCATCCGCAGTACCCAGTTGATAAGATGTGTGGAGTGCAGCATCCAGGTGTGTGCGAAAGATGTCCCAGTTGACAAAACCATCGATGAGTCGCGGGATTTGTGGCAAAATATCTGGAGTGAGGTTAAATGTGACCAACACTGGACAGTGATCGGAATCGAGCGCTGGCAGTGCAGAAATCGATGCAGGTAATCGTATATTGCGATGTACCCCAATGTCCAAAATGTCAGGAGCTACCTGTGGGTTACCAGAATAGTAAGTTGGTTCTGTGGGAGCCAGTATGTGAAGACCAGTGGCATTAATAGTGTCAAACAGACGTCGTCCATTCGGGTTTGTGACCCTACAGCCCCAAGAAGTGTGCTTCGAGTTCAAATCCCCTAGCAAGAGAGTGCAGCTTTCTGCTGGGAAAAGGAAAGAGAAATAGTGAGTATTAAGCTTACTATTTGGGGGCTTGTAAGCACTCATTAGGACGAGATCGTTGCTATCGCGAAGAGAGAGTTTAACGCCCACTACCTCAAAACCGGGAATCACAGGTAGGAATATTTCATGATGAGTCAGAGAACGTTTAACTAGCACAGCTACTCCCCCAGAGGCGGTAGGTGCATTCCGATCAAATCTATAAATCTTGTAGCCTGGAACAGAGAAACGTTCATTCGGGAGAAGATGAGTCTCGGTGATACAGGCAGCATCTATACTGTGCAAGCTGAGAAAGGCAGCGAAGGAGGCACGTTTAGTGCGTATGCCATTAGCGTTCCAGTTCAGGAGAGTGAGTGATGAAAGAGATGGCCTATTACACGCCACCATTGCGGAAAGTAGTTAGAAGAGCGTTTTGGAAACATTGTGTAAATTGCGGTAAGAGAGGAGTGAGGAACGTGGATAAAGAATTTAGAAGTTGAGTGAACAGGCTAATTAGCAGAGCCGAGAGAGATGAAGAGTCAGAGGGATCTTGTTGTGCAGTAGTGCGCCTCGTTGAGGAAGCAGAAGTTACACTAGCATAAGTTGCTGGTGAAGAAGTTGGAGGTACTGGTGATGCAGCTGGGGGTTGTAATGGTTGCTGTGCAGGATTGTCTGATTGTTGTAGGGGACGGGAGCGATGAGAATTCCCAGGCTGTTGCCTTGTGTTGCTATTTTGTGTTCTGAATTTCAGTTCTAAATAATGCCGACAACCTCGGTAGTTAGCTGGATGGTTTTCATGACAATGAACACACTGAGCTGGAGTATCTCTCGGTTTAGTGCACTGTGAGAAGTGATGATTCTCTAGACAGCGAACACACCTCGGGGTCAGCTGACAATAGTTCTTTGTGTGACCGTAATTCTGACAGCGGGTGCATTGCGGTATGTCAGTGTTACGACGGCGATGTTCCACCTTAACAACACTGTAGAACAGGCGAGTTAGGTTGAGTATAGCTTTACCATCATCGCTATTTAACAATTCCACCGCACAGAGAGGAATGGGTTGTTTCGACCGATTCATAAGTCGAGTGACCTTCCGCACTGGGTAGTTCTGTAAGCACAGTTCGTCATAGATTTCCTTATCAGTGAGCGAAGGAGGGATGTCTCGGATAATTACCGAGAAAAGCTTATCTGTCGGATTTCTGTAAGTGTAGTATTCCTGTTGTATGGAGCTGAAGTATGTAGTAAGTTTACGGAAATCGTCAGAAGTAGAGGGATGAACCTTAAGGATAGACCCGCGAAGCTCTGTGTGAAATTCAGAGGTAACATTATTTTTTAGATCTTGTAATAGAAGTTGATAGTTATCAATGTTGCGCAAGCAAATTGGTGGAACTTTTTCCTTAGGTGTCTCGGAGTTGCTTGTCTCGTCCATGGCTGTGTTGTCTTCTAGTAGTGCGAAGCGGTTGTGCGTGGAAACAGTGTAAGCATAGCGCGAGGCACTTGTTTGTTCTGATGGGGCAGCTGTACAGCGACGTTTATTTGGGCCAGCTGTGGCAGCAGCATGTGTAGCAGCGCGACTAGAGCTGGTTGCAGGTGAACTGTTAGATGGGGCAGTCTCATGCATGATAACGTCACTCGTAGTTTTAGCGGTAACTATAGCAGCAGTTGACGTGGTAAGATGTAATTGTGACGGGCGTAAGGGTGATTGACGCACTGGTGAATTAGGATTAAAAGTATTGGTGCGAGAAACCTGGGTTGGCTGCGTAGACACTGGTTGAGCTTGCTGTAGAGGCACTGGTAACTGTGGAAATTCACTAGTGGTATTATAAACCATATCGATAGCTGAGCGTACTAGATGGCCGGTAGTTTCCGGCGTGAGAGACATAATAGGCGAGGAAAGAAAAGAAAAAAAAAATAGAGAAAGAGAAAGAAACACACCTGTACCCAAAGGGCACTAGTACACGTTAGTTGAAGAACACTGCTTGCACTGATTGTGAAAATACAATTCACTAGAAGATATCGTATTCCACAGTTAAACACAGTACAAATAGAACGTAATGTCAAAGACCGTCATCTAGACAATCAGTTTTAAAACATTTGACTATCACTTAAAGTCTACTGTATTCCCATATTCCCTTGCCGTTATTCATTTTTTATCTCTTGGACATACAAATAGAACGTAATGTCAAACACCGTCATCTAGAAAACCAGTTTTAAAACATTTGACTATCACTTAAAGTCTACTGTACTCCCATATTCCCTTGTCGTTATTCATTTTTTATCTCTTGGACATTCAAATAGAACGTAATGTCAAAGACTGTCACCTAGACAACCAGTTTTAAAACATTTGACTATCACTTGCGTTGGTGCAAACTTTGACGTTTTTTTAAGGAACTTTACATAAAATTTAAGTGTAATTAAACACAATTTTGCGTGCCTGTCACTTCTGATAATTGGTTCTGATAATTCTTCCGCTACATTACAGTTAATTATCCATTGTTTCAAAAATATGTACTTGTTAGCTTCAACCAGGTGCTGCGATCTACACACGATTAGGGATGATGGATGACTTTATGTTCCGTCGAGCGATGGTGTTACTTTTACAAGGAAATACATTGCAATTGCCTTTACACGCGATAAATACTTGTTTAAGCGAAAAAACTCTGATTTGAGAGTGCCATATTAAATTTTTTATATCTCATATTGCAACTATATTTGTAATGATATCCCTACCCCTACAGTATTCAGACGTGCAATTTTTATTTTTGGTGGGGGGGGGGCCTTTCGTTCTTCAGTTATTTTGCTTCATCACGTAAAATCACGTAAATACAAACAGCGCGTGGAGAAATACGACAATTTTACGAAAAGTGCTATACGCAATAATGTTCATGATTATTAATTTCAGAAATAAACCAAATCATAGATTTATTAAGCTACAGTCGGGCCGTTCTTTCTCCGGCTCTGACAGTTCTCGAGGGGAGGGGAAGTGCGCTGTTGCCAGTTCTTTAGCGGGAATTTCAAGCAGAGGAACATGTGTATTTTAAATATTTCACGCATTTGCAGATCGTAACTTCGTAAATGAACGTGGATAATGTGTATATACATGATCCCAGAATAGTTGCATATGGAGACAATGTACCATACCATTTACTGGAAAAGAAATAACAAAAAGCTACGTTTACTGAAATTGGCTATTAAACAACTTACATTCAGTCCAGTGGGAAGACGCCGGAATCCTCGTAAATATCCATATCTTCATCATCTTCACTCATCGCGGCTTCATCACTGGAGTCGCTGCTGACGTCATCTTCACTGAATGAAATTATCAGCTCCTCCGCACGTGTTTCCACTATGCCGTCGTCTTCCTTGGCTTGTCTTAAAAGTTTCCAAGTATGATCCACGGCACTTTTCCAGTTATCCTGGGTCACTTGTTTAACACCATTTTGCACTAATAGCTGAACATCAGAAATGCGGAATGTTGTGTTATGTTCTGCAACATAACCTTTCACTTGTGCCCAAATCAGTTCGATGGCATTGAAATGACAGTGATAGGGAGGGAGCCTGATTACAATGTGACCGCGAGCAGCAGCAATACTGTCCATTTCATGAGTGCAGAAACGTGGCTAAGTTTTACAATTTGCAGGAGTAGTAGAAGTCCACCATTGTCCCGCTCCTTCTCGAAGTACTCACGTAGCCTGAATATAAATTCACGGCTTTGGCTCTTATAAGAGCCGATTCTTTTCTTGGATTCTGACGAACCAGTAGCCATATTACTATAATAGCAATAATAACAAGACTTACAGACGCTAGAAATCGGAATTCACGCACACACAAAAACTTAAACAAACCACCAGCGCGGATTCCAAAAGCAACTTAAAAGACACGTGGTCAACACAACATTGCAGCGGCAACACGGTGCTGGATTTGCAAGCCACGCCCAGCTGCGACAACGCTGATTGGCGCTAGCAGACAGTTTTAGCTTCCTGACCACGACACCGGATGTACAGACTCCCAGTATCACCAACAGAAGCAGCTGGTGTGCGTGAAAGGTGTGAACGAAATATTTGAATAGAGTGATGTTGTAAAGAATATCTTGCATGATAATAAAATTACAAGTTGTATTTCAATGTTTTGAAGCTAATAGATTCCTATACTCTCATTATAAAGATAATTCTGACGATATGTTTTCAATTACTCATTATTATATGTTGGTACTAGTAACCTTCCCCCTCCACCTCCTGCAGCCACTAAATGTCAGAGCCGGAGATACAGCGGCCGGGCAGTAATGTGTAACCAAACTCTGTTTATTGTCTAGAAGTTATCGTTGCTATATATACTGCTGGTGTTGCAAAACTTTCGTACGCATATGTAGCGTCTAAAACGTGGCGAGTTGAGACAGCTCCGTCTTGTTGTTTACAGCAGGATTAAACTAGCGTGAGACAGAGTTTCATATAACCTTGACCCGCTGACATGTATCACTCCGCGTGCAAGTACCCTCCCTCTCATGCTTGCGTGCCATAGGCCATAGGCGGCGCCTTCCCGTCACATTTAAACCTGCAGTAAACGTCACAAGAATTGCCAGTAAGATAGATAAAATACAAATAAGAATATGAAGGCATTAAAAAATAATGAAGTTTATAACGAAACTGAGCAAGTTGAAACTGAATGAATGAACAATGAAACTGAAACAAGTTTATAATGAAAAGCCTTCGGCCTTTTCCACTGGGATGTTTTAAAAACAACACACATACCTTGCAAAAATGTTTGTCTTTCAGTCTTAAAAGTCGTGTCACGCCATACTTGTCATGTGTCCTTCATTCACCCAAGTCTCGTCAAGGTAGTATATATTGCAATTTGTATCCCATTACAGTCTGATTGTCCTTAAATAATGTCTTCGTCACACAGCAATATCGCCCCTGGAGTGGTAAGTTTTCCTGTTGTCTCAATTTCATGTCGCGATGTTCCTACGCATCTAACACACCTGTAAGTTCAGAGTACAGCTGTTCGACTTCTCTCACTGACAAAGGCGGATTCTCTTCTGTGAGTGCATTAAACACATGCACCACATTTCTTTTTCGCCGCTTTGTAAAGGTTTTCCTTTGCGAAGCTTCAGCGAAAAACTGGCGGTAGACTCTGCCTTTATACATATAATAAGTATACGCGCAATAAACGATCAATAAAATAATTTAGCTCTCGCACTCGGCACAGCACACCTTCGAATGGCGATATATGACTAATCCAGTTCAAAACAAGTTCAGTGATACAAGTCATATAAACATATTTGTCATCACTACCGCTAAATCACGTGATATCGTGCCATATGCTTGAGAGCAAAGGAACCTCCTCTTTACTTCGTTTAAGAATTAACATGCATTTCCGATAAATAAACTCTGTTCCGTAATATATTTAAATAAAACAGTTACGAAAATATAAATTTGACAATTCTCTTCCAACATATAAAGATATATCACCATGTTAAATAACGAACTAATTTTTACCGCACAACAGTCTATACTACAATAGCAGCCAATGAGAGGTGATTAGGTCACGTGACCGTTTAGAGATACGGGGCAAGCTTATGTGTAACAAGGATTAGCTCTGCAGGCTAGTGCCCGGGTGAGTGAGTGTGTAGTGTTTTAGGGCCCGTCGACAACAAGGTCATTTGGGCCCGAAGTCAACTCTAAAAACTAAAAGCTACACAAAGTTAGAAAGTAAGATAAAATATAAACACTCAACTATTAAAAGCACATAAAAAACCCATCCCAGTACTAAAAATTTAAAATCTCTAAAATTGATAAATATAAAATACAAGTCAGACTTGTTTATTAAAACCGATTTTAAAAACAAACCGCAGAGCCTTATCCACGGCCACTGGGTCGTCCCCTAAAACTCCCAGCAAGTTAGGCCCCAAGCCTACTGACTGGCGAACGCGGGCGTACTGCGGGCAATCAAGCAATACATGCCGCACAGTGAGGCGTACTGCACATGGAGCACACACAGGGGCCGGTTCCCCTTTTAACAAATGGCCATGAGTCGCACGTGTGTGCCCAATTCTCAGCCGGGTGAGTATCACCTCGGCTCGCCGGTTATCCCTGCAGGAAGTTAGCCAGGGTTGTACGCTTTCCTTTATCGCCCGGAGTTGTGTGCCTTCCAAAGCTGTCCAGGATTGCTGCCAAGCAGATAGGAGTTGGCGACGTAAAAAACGTTGCACATCCTGGTATGGCACCGTAGTTGTTAAACTCCGGGGCAAACGGCAAGAGGACTTAGCAGCCGCGTCCGCCTCCTCGTTCCCGGAAATCCCCACATGGCCTGGGGTCCAAGTAAAAACAAAATTGTATCCGCGACTGAGCATTTGCGAGATCTGGGCCTGTATTTTTAAAACAAGTGTGTGAGCGGCAGTGTGCTGTTGCAAGGCCTGAAGAGCACTTAGAGAGTCAGTGCAGACAATAAAAGAGCCAGGAGTTAACTTGCAAATAAAAAGGAGCAAATAGAAGATGGCGTACAGCTCTGCGGAGAAAACTGAAGTGGAGTCCAGAAGGCGAAATTTATGAGCCTCACCGTTAATGAAGAACGCGGATATCTTAGGCAACACTCTGCCCGCTCCGGGTGGCAGAAGCCTGGCCGAAAGTACCTCCCCGATCTCCCGCGGGTGTCGAACACACTGACCCTCGAGTCCAACCCAATCCGAACAACCCCCATTCGGGAGGGGCTCCAATGTTCGGCCTGAGGTTCCTCTAGTAACTTCAGAGGTACCACGAGTGCTAAAGTTCCGCAGCGTGTGCCCCACAGCAGCTGAAGGGGGCGGATCCTAGGGAGTGCTAGAAGTTCAGATGGATTTATAGAAAAACAATTGATGGGTTCCGCATCAGGATAATGCCCCAGAAATTAGTATAATATATGTTGTCAGCTGTCAGGATTTTCGATTTTTTTTAAACGTTTGTATCGCAGTACAGTCTCTTGGACGACTCAAAACCTATTCTCAGTGACATTTCAGTATCAAATTTTGGACTACTGTGCACACACTAGATTTCCATGTAAATGTAACACTCAAAGAAAACGAAAATGTTTAATATTCTGGCAAGACTTTGGCGTTGCGATATGGCCTTTTCTCTAAAAAACAGAATTAGTGGAAAAAGAAAAAGTGAATGTAGAGCAAGTCACGATCTGGAGACAAAAGAAGCGAGAAACAAAAGCCCTCTGGAACACGATCCACGCAATCTTAAACCCTTAGCAATTTGCATAAGGCTTGTCCGTTGACAGAATGGAGATACAGCGAAAGGAATCAATTGGTACTGTCATTAAGGTGTTGCCAATATTCACGTCACGTTCTGCTTCCAAAATTAGAATCTTGGAGACGACGCCTGCCATTTGTAAACTCATTACTCCAGCTTTTCTCGCCCCCGATGAAGCAAAAGGCAAGTGAAATAAAAACTTCCTTCCAAAGGTCACCAGTGAGAAAGTTCTCGACTTTTCTGTGGAATATACAAAGTTTGTAGTTATTTTGAAACATAGCCAGCGAGCTACTCGTGCCTCTGGTACACACTGGGCTTAAAACTATTCTCTCCCCTTCTAAATCTTTAATATTACGAAAAAACGAGAATTACATAGAATAAGCACGTCAAACTATTGTATTCTATTCCTCTGCTGCATGTACTAACTTGCGCCACTTGTTATTTCTCTGACGAGCACACAACGTTTCCGGCTTACACTGCTGAACTTAGCGTCCTAACTCCGACACTTACTGTAAAATCTTTTTCATGATCCTTCTCGAAATAGTCTCCCCTGAATGCGATGTACTTGTTCCAGCGTTTCTGCCAGTCTTCAAAGACATGCTGGAAACCATTTTTGAGAGATCCTTCAAAATCGCCCCCGCAGCCTTCACCACTGCTTCTGATGATGGATAATGCCTCCCACGAAGGCGTTTCTTCAAGTTAGGGAATAGAAAAAAGTCACATGGGGCTAAATCCGGACTATAGGGAGGGTAAGGGATGCACTTCACGCAACATTGGCAATATGCGGCCGCGCATTATCGTAGTGTAGCATCCAAGCTGCTTCATGGAAATGTGGTCTTTTGCGCCTGATATGGATGTTCAATGTTTTCAGGACATCCCTGTAGTATTATCCAGATACTGAAGAGTGTGCAGGTACAACATGCTGATAAACCATTCCATGAATATCAAAGAATGAGATGACCATAACTTTCCCAGCAGAAGCAACCACTTTTGTTTTTTGGGGGTTGGTGATGAAGGAGATTTCCACACTGAGCTTTACTGTTTGCTCTTAGGATCAAAATGATGTAGCAAAGTTTCATCAGCAGTGATTACGTTTGAAAGGATCTCTAGATCTTCCTCTAGCATGAACTTTAACTGCGTGCAGACCTGCATGCGAATGTCCTTTTTGTTCGGGAATCAACAGTCTTGGAACCCATCGCGCACAAACACGGCTCAGTGTAATGTTTCTGACACCAAAGTGTGGGTGGCACCCAATGAAATGTTCAGTATTTCATAAAGTGATCTTAAGGTAATTCGTCGATCTTCTCTCACAATGGCAGCAGCAGTGTTGATGTTTTCTTCCGTAAGAGCAGTAACTGGAGCACCGGGTCCACCTTCCTTTGAAATTGATGGTCTGTCCTCTTTAAACATTTTAAACCACCTTCGAGCTGTGCTGTAGGGAAGAACAGACTCTCCATAGGTCTCCTGTAACATTGTATAGGCCTCAACTGAAGATTTGTTGAGTCGAAAGCAGAATTTCAAAGTCGCATATTGTTCCTCGCGTGTTATCTCCAGTGCAGCACTAGGCGATACTGAACATGTCTGAATTTTCCTGGCTCTCACAGGCGGGAACTAGGAGTACCAACAATGAAACTACTATGGCGTTTTTGTTTCACATTAAGCTAACAGAATATAATAAGTTTGAATTTTAGTGCGAAAAATTCTGTCCATAAAAATTATGATCGTTCTTTATTGAACAGCCTTCGTAATTGAGACAGTTAATCTGCACTCTGGTACGGGAGTATGACTAATTAGGCCGCGCCCTGGCTCAGTGGTTAGACTGCTTGGCTCTTACCAAGGCGTCCCGGGTTCGATCCCAGGCGACCGCAAAGTGAGATTTGTGGTGAACAACACGGCGCTGGGGCGGGTTTTCTCCGGGACCTCCGGTTTCCCCCGCCTTCTCATTCCACCGGTGCTCCATCTTCATCTCATGAATCATCAGTGTCACCGCCTGTGGTGCCGTATGTAGTAAAAGCGGGCGATAAACACTACACATTATGACTAATTAGATGTAAGGATTTGCAGCAGTGGATTATGTTCCACATAATGACACATTATGCAGGTCTTACGCAATGTTTCATGGAGCTACCAGATATACAGTACGATCCATATAAACCTGAACCACTTCAATAAGCCATAACTTTTGAACCAATAATGGGACACACGTACAACTTTGGAAGAATATAATACACAATTGGGAAATTACATTACACTATTTACATCTCAAAGAAAATGTTGGAAGTGTTCTCCACCAGCATCTATACATGTTTGTACTCGTCTCACCATATTCTCTCAAGTTTTACGGAGAGTATCCTCGCCAATGTTACTTATTTCGTTTCGAACGGATTCCTTGAGAACATCAGTTGTCCATGGCTTATTTTTGTACACTCTATTTTTAGATACGTCCACAGTGGGGTTAGGTCAGGAGTTATGGGGATGCCACAGACCTTTTCAGATTATTCGATTATCAAAGAAACTGGTTACAAGTTCCATGATGTCATTAGATGCATGGAACGTTGCTCAATCTTGCTGGAAATAACCTTCTCTCAATTCGATATCATCCAGCTGCTCCACAAATGTCTTGAAAATACTCATATAAACGTCAGTGTCTACAGTCTTATCAAAGAAAAGGAGAGCAACGATCTTAGAGCCCGCCTTGGTAGCGTAGATGGTAGCATGTCTGCCTCACGTTTAAGAGCTCCCGAGTTCGAATCTTGGTCAGGGTGAGTTACCTGGACAAGGTTTTTCCGGGGGTTTCCCCTTATCCTTTAAGATAAATGTCGCATAACTCTAGGCTCCACGGACCCTGGACTCATTTGAGCATCATTTCACCCAATTCATTCAATTCCAATTCATTCACCCAATTCCCATATAACTTAACGTTGGAGGACGTAAATAACAAAAACAAACAAACGACCTTAGATTCTGGCGAAGCTTCCAGAAACCGCGATCTTCTTATATAAGGGCTGCAGTGGACGAGTCAGTTCAGTTTTTGGCGAGCATCCGAGAGGAGCGCCGTGCTAGTGAACGTACTGGAATATTGTGTATCAGAGGAGTTGTAATTAATTATGAGTGTAGAGGGACCTGTGACAGACGAACTGGTGGATTGTAATTGTGTACGCTACGTAAATCTATGTAATCGGCAAGTGTTCCAACTGTAATTCGGTGGAAATAAAGAACATTTTAAGTTTGTGCATTTGGACTTTTAATTTCATGAACCCACAAAGTCACAACTGGTGTCCGAAGTGGAATATTACAATGATGGACGCGGCATTAGAAAAGATTTTACTAAAAATGGAAGAAATGATGACGGCTAAAGAGAACCTCGCCGCAGAGCTGAAAGAAATGAAGATGGCAAATGACCACCTCACTGCGAAAACAGAAGCGGTATATACCGACTTGGCCGCAAAGTTGGAGACGACAATGACTGCAATGGAGGCTGAATTAACCACAGAAATGAGAGCAGCGAACCACAGTCTGGCCACGGAAATGAAGACTGCGAACGAGGCCTTTACCGAAAAATTTGAAGAGCAATTGACCGGCGTGAGGGATGTAAATAGTGTAATGTAATTTCCCAATGGTGTATTATATTCTCCCAAAGTTGCATGTGTGTCGTATTATTAATTCAAAGGTTATGGCCTATTAAAGCGGTTCAGGTTTATTTGGATCGCACTGTACGTGATAGAGTAACAATGAACTGTCTAGTTATTGTGTATAGAAAGGCGTGTGAATACAGCATATAGTATGATTCTAAAGGTTAGAGTAATACATTATAGCGTGTAGCGCAGCCGTGATGTAGGAAGTGTTGACTAACCTTCGGGCAGAATGCGATTGATTGAATATTAAAATTTTATACGATGAACTGCCAAAAGCAGTAGATACCTGGGTGGCCTATTGCCCCAGGCACAATGTACATTAACTCCTGCTGTGTCCATCGCTTCCTGGAGGGCGCTACATGTCACTGGCTGTTCCAACCCTCGGACAACCCCTGCACTCTGGATGGAGCTTTATGAATTGTGTTAAACGTCTGTTTTAACTTTTTTGTTCTCAACGGGGAGTTAAACTAGTTTTACGGGAAATAAATTACGTCTGTGTGACGTAAACAGTGCATGGGCTTATAGCGTTCTATTATCAACAATCACCGCTTCATAAAAATCTTGAGGAGTTATTTATGGCTCCTCATTTGTATTTTCGGCAAAAATACAGCAGAGTGACACAGTAGCAGTACCAGTGTACACATGTGATAGAACCACAACAGTTCTTCACCCTACACCTGAGTGGTCACCCATTTACGTCTGTTTATAACGTCTGTCTGGTCAACGGGTGTGTAGTTGCTGCACAAAGGAACCTGACCCTACCGCCCACTAATGACCGTCATAAATCTATCTCCACACTTCAGAAATGGAACACTGTCGTTGAGGACCAATAGCAACCCTGATTTTCTCGAACTGACAGTCGCATGTTTACTCCACGTGGAGTCTCAGTTGCCAAAGTTACAACTTCCAGTTGACCTCTTTCATTACGTGCAGAAATTCGTTGTGTGTCACGTTGTGGAGACCGTGGGAGGGAAATGCAGTGATAAATGCAAATAAAGTAGTATATAACTTTCAGTCAAGTAAAAATAATCAAAGTAAAGACAATAGTGTGAATAACTGGGCCGAGATAAAAGCCTCAAAAAACAAAGTAATAACGGGAACTGTTTCTAAGCAAATTCAAGCGCTTGTTTTGAACACATATAAATATGTGCTGACAAATAATCTTGGTAAGGTGTCATGCAATGAACCTGATGATAAATTCTGGGAATTCACAGAAATACAGTAAGAAATATTGTGATGAAAGGAATACCAAAGCCGCCGATCAAGTGTGAAAACAAAAGGAAACGTTTCTCTAAAGTATATAATTTCACAAGCTATTTAATTCGCCGAGGTCAAATTGGTTGTACATTTGCAAGGAATTTGTGATTTTTCTTATGGGCACTGCACTTTACACTGCCTTCTAAAGGAGCTGGGTTTCGAATACCGCACTTTGAATAAGAGAAGGGTATTATGGAATCCAGTACAACTGTAGCTTGGCGATAATGTTGCCATGTCGTATGTTGCTGCAAGTTTGGGGCACCGAAACCCACAACAACGGAGGAATCCTGCTACAAAAGTAATGTGGCTGGCCCCGTAGCTCAGTCGGTAGAGCACCTGCCTGCCGTGCTAAGGGTCCCGGGTTTGATTCCCAGCGGTGGGAATGGGGATTTTTCTCCGACCAAGTTAATTCCTCATCTTCCCCAGAGTCTGGAAGTATGCATGAGAGTGTGAATGTGTGTGTGATCTAATGATTAAAAAAAATCTAACGAATACGAGTTAACAACCTCGGTATGTTCCAGTGTTCCAAAGGAGAACGGCCGCCGATATGACCATTGTAGTTAAAGGCGGGGTGTAAATGGAACAAGTAAAAAAAAAGTAATGTCTGTCTGGTAGAATTTTGAATATGAGATTCACTGGGAGTTTGTTGCAAATGGGCGGGCAATTAATGTGGATCTTTATTCTCAATAACTGGAATAGGTTCATGAAATTTTGAGACAGAGACAGCCAGCATTAGCTAACCGAAATAGAGTATCAGAATAATGCAACACCCCATAGTGCACGAACAACCACCGAAAACATTCAGGAATTGGGAGGAATGGAACTGCTGCCACACCCAGGAAATAGCTCTGATCTCGTACTACCAGATTATCTTTTTTTATTAGATCCATGAACCAATTCTATTGTAAGAAACTTTGATAACATTGAAGCAGTGCAAGTGGGTGTCGCCGAATTCTGCACATCAAAAACCAGACTGGTTCCATCGTTCGATACTAAACCTCGATACTGAACAATGGCTCAAGAGCTTAGAATCTAATGCTATATACTTTGAAAATTAGTTAGTTCTTTGTCAGATAAAATTTCAAATAATTTCTTTTTTTAAAATACAACACTTTTAAGACAAATGTTCAATGAGTTCTACCCCAGTTACCCCAGTGGGATGGAAAACTCCGGGGGTCTTTCCTTGGGGCAATACCTTCAGTCTGAAGAGCCTCCGCCCCCCCCCATCGACAAGAACGTGAAGACGGGATGGAAGTGGATACGCCGCTCACACGCATCAACCCCGTAGGGAAGACTACCGAATAACCTCGCTGGGTCCGCCTGGTGATCTAGCACAAACAAACAAATAAACAATGGTGATTTCTGGGGACAAACAAAAGAACTGCTTCATTTGTTAATTCCATACAGATATATAGAGAGATGTATTTTACTATTCATGTAAATGTACGGTAGCTTATCAAAATAGTTCGGTTCAAGTGTAGAAAATACAATGTACGGCGTAGGTAAGTAGAAATAGTACGACACGGACTGACCAGTGTCCGCAGGCGAGTCGTTGCAGTCGTCAATTAGTCGTCTCGGAGAGCAATTTGGGAAAGGAGCGAGCTTTTCTGGAGAGACTGCGGTGCCACGGAAATTGAACATGAATGGTTATTAACAAGGCTTTCCTATGCAAATGAAGCTTCGTAATATGAACAGAGTGGGGATTGTTTTATCATTAGAAAATGAACTGCGAAATTACATCCGAAGATGAGTCTGGCGTATACAACGTTTAAAGGCAAATCGAAAATAGCCAAACTGAATATATGTCGAGTGTTTGAACCATGCAGTGTGATCTGTATGGAATTGGCTCAGTTCTTTATTTACATGGCTGGAAAAGTCCCAGTTAACGAGAGATTTCCAATAATTAATTCTATGTCTACAATTGTAAAAATTGTCCACCTCACTGGATTCTTTTTCTGGCACAAAAATCGTTACCATGGCTACCTTAGGAAAGTTCCGTGTCATAAATTTACAGTATATAAAATAACATCAAAAAAGCTCTGAGTAAAATTAAACAGTCTTTCCTCCCAAATAAGAACAGGAAGCTGCAAACCATAACAGCTGAAGGCCAGTCTCTGTAGCGAGGTTATAGCGTCACGTTCAAGAGCTTCCTAGTTCTAATCTCAGTCAGGGTATTAACGTTTTCCCTTATTTTGAAAGATGAACGCCTGGTAACTTTAAGGTCCATGTAATCCTGACAAATTTGAACATCATTTCATTCAACCTCCAATATGACAACTATGGAGGACATTGGCCCGTCTCTGTAGCGTGGTGGTAGCGTCACGTTCAAGAGGTCCCTAGTTCTAATCTCGGTCAAGGTGATAAGGTTTTTCATTACCCTAAAACATTAATGTCTGATAAGTTTAAGCTCTATGTCCTCTGGACTTATTTGTACGTCATTTAATTCATCGTCCGATTGACTTAACGTTGCAGGACATTGGTCCGTCTCTGTAGCGTGGTGGTAGTGTTACGATCAAGATGTCGCCTGTTCTATTCTCGGTCAGGCTGATAAGGTGTTTTCTTACCCTGAAACATGAATGTCTGCTAACTTTAAGCTCTATGTATCCTGTACTTATTTAAACATTTCATTCATCATCTGATATGACTTATCGTTGGAGGACATTGGCCCGTCTCTGTAGCGTGGTGGTAGTGTCACGTTCAAGAGGTCCCTAGTTCTAATCTGGATCACGTTGATAAGGATTTCTCTTATTCTGAAAGACGAATGTCTGGTCACTCTAAGCTCTATGTACCCTGGTGTCATTTGAACATTATTTCATTCATTGTACGATATGACTTAACTTCGGAGGACATTGACCCGTCTCTGTATCGTGGTGGTAGCGTCACGATCAAGAGATCGCTTGTTCGGTCAGGGTGATAAGGTTTTCCCTTAACCTAGAAGATCAATGCTTGGTAACTCCAAGCTCTATGCAAATTGTACTCGTTTCAACATCATTTCTTCCATCGTCCGATATGTTTTAACGTTGGAGGTTACCGGCCCGTCTTTGTAGCGTGGTGGTAGTGTCACGTTCAAGAGGTTCCTAGTTCTAATCTCGGTCAGGGTGGTAAGGTTTTCCCTTGTCCAGAAAGATGAATGTTGGTTAAGTCTAAATTCTGTGCCCTGCACTCATTTGTTTATTATTATTTGTGATCCAAAGGTAGTAACCCTATTTTACCGGTAATCTATGTTAGGGTTCTAGTTACAAAAACACATACATACTGGTACTTTGTGGGTTCGTGAAATCAAAAGACCAGGTTACAAACACCAAAAAATACTGTTTATTTCCGTAGAAACACACTTTGTCAACATTTGCAGTCAATGAATTACGGCACCTACACAATACAACTTGTAAGGTCAGTAACCGCTCACACAGCTGTTCACACACGCGAGTACAATTAACAACTGACTGACTGCAGCGGGTACCGGCTCTGTTTTCATACATTACTCATTATCCGGAATGTTCTCAAACAACCAAGATGGCGCAAGAACAAAGAAGAATCCGTCTCATTCCCCCCACCGTTTTGGTAAACTTTTATCTCCACACTGCGATGCCCGTCTCTTTGAACTACTCGGCCGCGCCGCCTCAACAATACGTTCGCGACAATGCAAAGATCAAAATAACAGAACAGGGTAATAATTGTAACGTTTTAAGAATTTGGTCAATAAAGTGCCCAAAGGCTGAAGTGCAACATTTTTTAAGGAATACAATAAATAACGGTATTTGAAGGTCTGTAATGCAATACAAAAGATATCGAACAATGATATATCTGCTTTCGTAATGAAGATCAACAGAGAGTAAATGTCTATCAGGAGGGTCTATATGGAATATTCGAAAGTAACTTTCAAATTTCCCATGTCTGGTAGCAAACTGGATCAAAATAAAATTAGATGAAAAGTACTTGCAGTTCCAGGATCATTAACAGTAGGAAAAAGGTTTCGAGTGATTTGACAATTATTGCTGTTTATCCAAGTGCTGTTCCAGATTTGAAACATTCCTTTTTTCAACTTTTTCTTAACAAATGTGGATGTAGACTGTTTGAAACTGAATTTCTTTTGGGATAATGTGTATCGCTTAGCAATTTCATCTGTTTTCATTGGGACATCTTTTCATTGATTGTCCAATATGACTTAACGTTGGAGGTCATTGGAAAACTGCGACATGGATGAACTACGAAGTCGGTTCAATAAGCAATGATCATAACTTTTACCTTCATAATTTTTCGCACTAAAATTCAAACTTATTACATTCTGTTAGCTTAATGTGAAACGAACACGCCGTAGTAGTTTCATTGCTGGTACTACTGGTACCCGCCTGTGAGAACCAGGCAAGTCCAGACATGTTCAGTATCGCCTACCGCTGTAATGAAGGTAACACGGGAGGAACAATATACGGCTTTGAAATTCTGCTTTCGTCTCAACAAATCTTCAGTTGAAGCCTATACAATGTTACAGGAGGCCTATGGAGAGTCTGTTCTTTCCTACAGCACAGCTCGAAGGTGGTTTAAAATGTTTAGAGGGGAGACAATCAATTTCAAAGGAAGGGGGACCTGGTGCCCAGTTACTGCTCTTACGGAAGAAAACTTCAACACTGCTGCTGCCATTGTGAGAGAGGATCGACGAATTACCCTAAGATCACTTTCTGAAATACTGAACATTTCATTGGGTGCCACCCACACGTTGGTGACAGAAACATTACACATGAGACGTGTTTGTGCGCGACGGGTTCCAAGACTGTTGATTCCCGAACAAAAGGACATTCGCATGTAGGTCTGCATGCAGTTAAAGTTGAAGTTAGAGGAAGATCCGGTGTTTCTTTCAAACGTAATCACTGCTGATGAAACTTGGCTACATCATTTTTATCCTGAGAGCAAACAGCAAAGCTCAGTGTGGAAATCTCCATCTTCACCAACCCCTAAAAATGCAAATGTGGTTGCTTCTGCTGGGAAAGTTATGGTCATCTCATTCTTTGATATTTATGGAATGGTTTATCAGCATGTTGTACCTGCACACACATCAGTAACTGGAAAATGCTACAGGGATGTCCTGAAAACATTGAAAGTCCATATCAGGCGCAAAAGACCACATTTCCGTGAAACAGACTGGATGTTGCCCCACGATAATGCACGGCCGCATATTGCCAATGTTGTTGCTGAATATCTTGCAAAAATAAACGTGAAGTGCATCCCTCACGCTCCCTATAGTCCTGATTTAGCCCCATGTGACTGTTTTCTATTCCCTAACTTGAAGAAACGCCTTTGTGGGAGGCATTATCCATCATCAGCAGCAGTGGTGAAGACTGCGGAGGCGATTTTGAAGGATCTCATAAAAATGGTTTCCAGCATGTCTTCGAAGACCAAGAGAAACGCTGGGAGAAGTGCATCGCATTCAGGGGAGACTATTTTGAGAAGGATCATCAAAATTATGAGGATGATTGTCAAAAAATTGTGATCTCTCTGTATTGTACAGCCCTCATATTAGTTATGCTCAACTTGTGTTAAATATTTTAAAGAGAGTTGATTATTTTTGTGATATTATTTATTTTTTTAACTTTGCTATAATTTTTTGTAATGCTGCTCTTTTTATTTTCTTTCCGTAGGAAGATCCAACATTTTCAAATAACGCACAACTTTTAGCGCTTGCATTTCAATTTTAATGATGAAACGATAAGCTCTTAACAGTACTTCGTGCTAGAATGAATGGGCAGTGTACACATCAAATCTTATTTTCTGTGTATTTTCAACTGTTTCCATATGTCGAGCATTTTGAGGTGGTATAGTGTTCTCATAAAACAAATGACTGTAATGCAGCCCGATATCTGTTGTTGAACGAGCACAGTACAATTAAAGTGCCCATTTTTAAGAGCGCTCAGAGAGCAGAGGCAAGTTTATTTTAGAAGCCTTATCTCTATCGTGCAGGCCTCATCCCGTTCTGCATGCCAAACGGCGCTTAGTCAGTATTGACCCCGAGGATGTAGAGGGGTAACTCATCCAGGTAAAGGTCATGAGTGGGAGCTGGCACTGTCAGAAACAAAACACTCAACAATTGGAGTAATACCTTACCTCATGTTAAGTCCATGAGCAAAACTTCCTGAAAGTTTAACACAATTCAAAATTTCAATCAAATAAATATATTTATTTCTGGAATCAGTAAGGATTTTTGGATTGGATAAGATTAGAAGTAGAGGAAGAATTTAATGTCATGTTGGCACGTCGGCCACAGTAGCTCAGTGGTTAGAGCGGTTGTAAGGTGACCAGAAGATCCTTGGTTCAAATCCCGGCTATGGCATTGAATTTTTCAGTCTGACTATACCTTTTCATAGCTTAGAGAATTTAATGCCATGTTGGCACGTTGGTCATAGTAGCTCAATGGTTTAGAGCGGCTGTAAGGTGACCAGAAGATCCGTGGTTCAAATCCCAGCTATGGCATTGAATTTTTCAGTCTGGCTGTACCGTTTCATAAGTTGGAGAATGTAATGCCATGTTGGCACGTTGGCCATAGTAGCTCAGTGGTCGGAGCGGCCGTAAGCTGACCAGAAGATCCGTGGTTCAAATCCCAGCTATGGCATTGAATTTTTCAGTCTGACTATACCTTTTCATAGCTTAGAGAATTTAATGCCATGTTGGCACGTTGGTCATAGTAGCTCAATGGTTTAGAGCGGCTGTAAGGTGACCAGAAGATCCGTGGTTCAAATCCCGGGTATGGCATTGAATTTTTCAGTCTGACTGTACCGTTTCATAGGTTGGAGAATGTAATATCATGTTGGCACGTTGGCCATAGTAGCTCAATGGTTTAGAGCGGCTGTAAGGTGACCAGAAGATCCGTGGTTCAAATCCCAGCTATGGCATTGAATTTTTCAGTCTGGCTGTACCGTTTCATAAGTTGGAGAATGTAATGCCATGTTGGCACGTTGGCCATAGTAGCTCAGTGGTTGGAGCGGCCGTAAGCTGACCAGAAGATCCGTGGTTCAAATCCCGGCTATGGCATTGAATTTTTCAGTCTGACTGTACCGTTTCATAGCGCGTCCTACAGCCGGCTAGTGTTAAAGAACAATCAATTTCCATCAATTATACCTAATAGTGGTTAACTATAAAGCCCGGGTCTTAAAGTACTTACAGCATAGTAAGTCGTCATTAAGGTAGTTGTCTCATGTGTTTATGAGAACTCCTAGTGGTTTACTGGGAAATACACGAGTCAGTTGGAGAATTTAATGTCATGTTGAAACGTTGGCCATAGTAGCTCAAGGGTTTAGAGCAGCTGGACGGAGACCAGAAGATCCGTGGTTCAAATCCCAGCTATGGCATTGAATTTTTCAGTCTGACTGTACCGTTTCATAGGTTGGAGAATGTAATATCATGTTGGCACGTTGGCCATAGTAGCTCAATGGTTTAGAGCGGCTGTAAGGTGACCAGAAGATCCGTGGTTCAAATCCCGGGTATGGCATTGAATTTTTCAGTCTGACTGTACCGTTTCATAGGTTGGAGAATGTAATATCATGTTGGCACGTTGGCCATAGTAGCTCAATGGTTTAGAGCGGCCGTAAGCTGACCAGAAGATCCGTGGTTCAAATCCCGGCTATGGCATTGAATTTTTGAGTATGACTCTACCCTTTAAGGGAAATGCTCGTTGAACCTACGAGAAAAACATCGCATTGCCATAATTTCTAAGAAGAAAGTATGAGCTAGGAACATCCTACGGGCGTCTACATATATGAGATGATTTAAAGATAATTGGTGAAAATCTTTGACTCGCCGAGCATTTTGAGTAGTCCAAAACAAAGCTTGTACAAATGAGTATTTCCAAGCTTTCCCCAAGTGATACTACAGATATTAAGAGATCAAAGTTTACAAATGAATGAACCTTATCCAAGTACAGAAATAGCTAAAGACTAAGTTTGTGTCGAAGCAGTTGCCTAATGTGCACGGCGTAAGACTCGTAACTCGTTCAACCAAGTTTACTTAATACTTAAAAAGCGTCACGTAATTTGAACACAATAACTGCTATTACTAAAAAGTGTTTATTTACCATTCATACTCTTAAACACCCAAAAAATGAATAATTTGTTATAATTTAAGGCACTCTAATGTTTAGTCATGTTAGACGTGAATTGGATGGCTTTCAAATGAGCCCAGGTTACTTAGAGCTTAGTTACCAGACATTCATCGTTCAGTATAAGCTAAAACCGTATCACCCTGACCAAGATTAGAGTTAGGGACCTCTTGAACGTGACACTGCCACCACGCTACAGAGACGGGCTAATGTCCTCCAATAGTAAGCTATATCGGACGATGAATGAAATTATGTTCAAATGAGTCCAGGGTACAGAGAAGTTAGTTACCAGACATTCATCTTTTAGGTTAAGGGAAAAGGTTTTCACCCTGATGGAAATTAGAACTAGGGACCTCTTGAATGTGACACTAACACCACGCTACAGAGACGGGCCATTTTCCTCCAACGTTACGTCATCGGACGATGAATGAAATGGTGTTCAATTGAGCCCAGGTTACTTAGAGCTTAACTACCAGACATTCATCTTTTAGGATAAGGCAAAACCTTATCACCCTGACCAAGATATGAACCAGGGACCTCTTGCGAGTGACACTGCCACTACGACACAGAGACGGGCCAATGCCCTCCAACGTTAAGTCATATCGGACGATGAATGTAATGATGTTCAAATGAGTACAAGATACATAGAGCTTAGTTACCAGACATTCATCTTTTAGGTTAAGCGAAAACGTTGTCTCCCTGACCAAGATTAGAGTTAGGGGCCCGTTGAACGTGACACTACCACAATGCCACAGAGAGGAGCCAATGTCCTCCAAAGTTAAGTCTTATCGGACGATGACTGAAATGATTTTTAAATGAGCCCAGGAAACATAGAGCTTAGGTACCAAATATTTATCTTTTAGGTTAAGGGAGAACTTTATCACCCTGACCGATATTAAAACTAGGGACCTCTTGAACGTGACACTACCACCACGATACACAGACGGAGGCCCTGCAAAGCTATGACACGTTGGACAATGTAATTCTAAACCCAGGGAATGGTTCAGGCGGTTTCGTCCACGGCCCATTTCGGGAGGCCGTGGTTGGATTTCCATGGCCAACCTACCTGAAAAATGGGTTTCTTCGGTGGCTTTCCCGGGTCACCAGGAAAATGCTGCATAGGTTAATTACATCCTCAAATTTCCTGTCCCTCCTATATATCTCCATTAACATTTAATATCATCTCTCTTCTGGTGGTCTGTTTCAGGGTAGAAGTGTCAGCAGGAGTCTTGGCGGTGCATGGGAGGAGGTAATTCTCTTGGTAAACAATTCCTTCTTCGATAGGACGGTTTCTGTTGTCCGGGACGACCTGGTGGCCACTTCAGCACCATGGCCTGTGGTACTGGGCGGCCTGGGAGTTTCTTAACTTGTAAACATTAGTGACCCTGACCTCTGCACTGTCCTGGCTCCTTGGGACAGTTAATGCCAGAGGTTCTACTGCCATTAGTCCTGAACACGTAGGAACAAGACCCAGGCCTCTTTCAACCAGGGAGTTATCCGAGCAGTCCCAAGGGCGCTCGGCGTCCTCCATGGGGCTTTCCATAGGATAAGACCTGGGTTACAAACAAGGTCCCCCCATCTGGTCCAAGGACACAAGACGAGATGGAAGTGGATACGCCACTTACGCGCGGCAACACCAAAGGGGAACGCTACCGATATGACCTCGGTGGGACCGCCTGGCAATCTAGCACACATTCTACTAGCTTTGCAGGGTAGTACCCGGGAGAATTAATGGCTTCCCTCAACCCCGACCTTAGACGTACCCAATTCCCATGGGTATTGGGAACCACTGCCCCCTCGAGACCATCCCAATCTGAACAACTCCCGAAGGAGGGGCTCAGATGTTCGGCCCGAGTTTCCTCTAGTAATGTCAGAGGTACCACGAGTGCTAGGGGTCTACAGCGCCCACACCACGGCGGCTGAAGGAGACCGAATCCCTCCCCTACGAGGCCGCACCGTGGCTCAGTGGTTAGACCACTTGGCTCTCACCAAGGCGACCTGGGTTCGATCCCAGGCGAACGCAAAGTGAGATTTGTAGTGGACAACACGGCGCTGGGGTGGGTTTTCTCCGGGACCTCCGGTTTCCCCCGCCATCTCATTCCACCGGTGCTTGAAGCAGAAACCTCGGTTTCCAAGAGGGAAAAGATAACTAGAAACTAATACAACAGTAGAGATCATAAATAAGCATAATGGGAATAAAAAGGGAATAAATGATATAAGAAACAAAGTTAAAAAGAATATTCGAAATAGCAATATAGTAAAAATGAAGGAAAAATTGGACAGGAGTTGCTTCTGATCACATAGACAAGGCAGGAAACAGAACAATAGAACCGACATCAAGACGCCAGTAAAGTATGCGAAGCATAAGGAAAACTCAGCCAAGCATGATAGAATACCGTTATGACGCTGAGAGGTCATACAACCCAGAGGGGCGGAGAATAGTACTGCCGCATAGGAAAGACATACGGAGGTGACCAATAAGAGAAAATTAAAGAAATAAACCCTGCCAATAAAATGAAGAGTAAACCACGTGATAGGCGTAAAATAGGAAAGGAATAGAAAATGGGCGGTGATAGGAAAGAAAAGCTAGGATAGAAGCTGAGAATACGACGGGGGAAAGAGCGTTACTCTGGTACGGAAGACGACGGGGAGAAGACGGGTTATTGGAAGGTTACTCTGGTACTGAATACGACGGGGAGAAGACGTGTTATTGGAAGGTTACTCTGGTACTGAATACGACGGGGAGAAGACGTGTTATTGGAAGGTTACTCTGGTACTGAATACGACGGGGAGAAGACGTGTTATTGGAAGGTTACTCTGGTACTGAATACGACGCCGAGAAGACGTGTTATTATGATAAAAGTAGGATCCGATGTCGCAGTCCGACTTAGAGTTATGGTCTTGAAGATAGTGCAAATATAGGAGCTAAAAGGGAGTTCGCGAAGCAACGTAAAAACATCGTAAAGGGGAAAGGAAAATTAGGAAGACAACGCAAGTGTTAGCAAGAGAGCTACGAGAGCCAGGCTAAAGAAAAATAAAGGAATTGAGAGACGGTCAACACGACTTTTCATAACCGAACCCTGAGAAAGAGATCCCAGCTCACCGACAATTAGACAAAACACCCACCTTTCCACCTCACCGTCAAACCTTTCATACTCCATCCCTAACCAAGCACTCAAAAGGACAACGAACAGAAAAAGAACCCACACCATGCTCCATCTTCATCTCATGTACTTTCAGTGTCACCGCCTGCGGTGCCGTATGTAGTAAAAGCGGGCGTTAAACACTACACACCCTCTCCTACGGGGAGACTCCTTGGGACAAATAAATAAATAAATAAATAAATAAATGAATAAATAAATAAATAAATAAATAAATAAATAAATAAATAAATAAATAAATAAATAAATAAATAAATAAATAAATAAATAAATAAATAAATAAATAAATAAATAAATAAATAAATAAATAAATAAATAAATAAATAAATAAATAAATAAATAAATAAATAAATAAATAAATAAATAAATAAATAAATAAATAAATAAATAAATAAATAAATAAATAAATAAATAAATAAATAAATAAATAAATAAATAAATAAATAAATAAATAAATAAATAAATAAATAAATAAATAAATAAATAAATAAATAAATAAATAAATAAATAAATAAATAAATAAATAAATAAATAAATAAATAAATAAATAAATAAATAAATAAATAAATAAATAAATAAATAAATAAATAAATAAATAAATAAATAAATAAATAAATAAATAAATAAATAAATAAATAAATAAATAAATAAATAAATAAATAAATAAATAAATAAATAAATAAATAAATCAATAAATCAATAAATCAATAAATCAATAAATCAATAAATAAATAAATAAATAAATAAATAAATAAATAAATAAATAAATAAATAAATAAATAAATAAATAAATAAATAAATAAATAAATAAATAAATAAATAAATAAATAAATAAATAAATAAATAAATAAATAAATAAATAAATAAATAAATAAATAAATAAATAAATAAATAAATAAATAAATAAATAAATAAATAAATAAATAAATAAATAAATAAATAAATAAATAAATAAATAAATAAATAAATAAATAAATAAATAAATAAATAAATAAATAAATATCTGAATATTCTACCCCGGCACCTAGACAACTATACCGGGGCATATATCCAAATTTTCTCTTTATTTTTCCATAAAATCCTTACAAATGTTATAATTATACAAATCTCTCAGAAAACTACTCTACAAAAATAAAATGAAATAAAATAACAGAAATAAACACAAAAAAGCAAAAAACAAAAGAAAACAACTATAAAAATTACAAAATCCTTATTTCCTAAATCTATATCTAAATCTACTAATTCTGTAGTCCACCATGGCCTCTGCCATCACTCTCTCCCTCCGCCGCCCATGCAGTCAACTCCATTGTTAGATTATTCAATAATTCTTCCCGTCTTATCCTATTTTGTATTCTAGAACTCCTTCTTGGATCTTGTACTATTCTTCGCCTATTATCAACTCTTTCTCCTTTGAATATTTTTACCTCCCATGCTTTCTTACTTACAAAGTTAGTCAAAACTTGTAATTTATTTACCACTTGTTGATCTCGAATTATGTCATTTACGATATATCCTGCTAGTGCATGCCTCTCTTCTTGTTGGTGAATTGCATATCTTCCACATTCAAATACTACATGTTCAGGATTATCTTGTTTGTTACATAATTCACATATATCATTTTCAGTTTTATTGATTTTCTTCCAATAGGTCTTATAAGGTCGGTGTCCTGTTATATAATGTATAAATCCCTTTGTTGGTTGAATAAAATTCAATTTTAATCTCTCTTTGACGTTCTGAAAAATTTCAAACTTCTTGGGACAGACGCCCTCTCTCCTCTCGCGTCACCCCCCCCCCCCCAACCGGAGATGCGACACTTGGGGTATAACTATAGTAACGCAAGTTCGGAACTCCCTGCCGAGACCCTTGCGATAAAATCTAATCCAGGGTATTTCCAGTAAAATCATTTAACAAATTTTTGGGGTGTAATTCGTCTGCTTGCTGGAAGTATGTAGTAGAGACAATGAAGTATAGTAGATGTATGACGCTGTGTGTAATTTTACACAAGAAAACAGCTACTACACACACACACACACACACACACACACACACACACACACACACACACACACACACACACACGCACGCACACACACACACACACACTAATAGAGTGGTAGCAGAGTTCTTCAGGGAAAGCTAAGTGTCTCGACTGAAATTTAAACCCTTTAACAAGCAGAGTGGGGAGCAGCTAACGACCTCGTGTGCAGTGAACGTAACTTACAATTCAGTAGTCGCTTTATGCAGCCAGATACTTTTGCGCAGTTGTAAGTCAGTCACGTTCAGTGTTCGGCAGACCTGCTGCCTGCTAGATCGTTAAGAGAGCTAGTTCGGAATTCTCGCCTTCACTGCGGACTGAGCTCCGACATACCTGACCTCGAAAGGCACTTGAGCCTCATACAAATGACATAACACAGAATAATAACAGCAATAACATGGAAAAAAGACTTTTCCACATAATCTTCAATCATTCTGATGATCACATTCTATCTACTTCAAAACAAACACTATCCTATCTTTAAATTCAGTCGTTTCGATTTATATTTAGAAAGGGTTTGAAAAATCTATAAATTTATAAAAGAGAAACAAAACAAATTGTCTATAAATATATCTAAATTTGTGCCTGGCCGTAGTAATAATCGTATTACGTAATGTAGTGACGTAGTAGTAAGTCGACCAATCATATAAAAGTAATATATGGGTAGCGATACTGACGACGGATTAAATAATCTTGGTGTACAAACCGAAATAAAATTTCTCCTTATTTCTGGAACGTCGAAGAGATCAGATTTACTCGAAAATATTTAAATATTAGTTCCATTTGAAGTATTAGGTTGACTCCTATCACGGTATAAAGTTTTGTGATAACAACTGTAATGGATTTGGTGTTAAAATAAATAAACAAAAGATTGATATCTTATAGAAATTCAAATTAAAAGTCTTAATGATTTCTTCACTTGCTACCATTCCTGTAACTTACAGTTTTCAGTGCTCGTAAGTAAGATTATAACAAAAGAATATCAAAAGCTAGCCGAGGTATAATTAAAGACTTTCCTGATGTCTTCGGCGAACATCTTCTTCATCAAGTCATAATATTTTGGACGAAGGTAAGATCGACGAAGTAAGACCAACGACGGGAAACGAGATACCAGCACGAATCTTTCTATATATATGTTGCCGCAACTTTGGGGCATCGAAACCCACAACAACGGAGAAATCCTGCTACAGAGTCAAATGTTTTAAAACTGGTTGTCTAGGTGACGGTCTTTGACATTACGTTCTGTTTGTATGTCCAAGAGATAAAAAATTAATAACGACAAGGGAATATGGGAATACAGTAGGCTTTAAGTGATTGTCAAATGTTTTAAAACTGGTTGTCTAGGTGACGGTCTTTGACATTACGTTCTATTTGTATGTCCAAGAGATAAAAAATGAATAACGACAAGGGAATGTGGGAATACATTAGACTTTAAGTGATAGTTAAATGTTTTAAAACTGGTTGTCTAGATGACGGTCTTTGACAGTACGTTCTATTTGTATGACCAAGAGATAAAAAATGAATAACGACAAGGGAATATGGGAATACACTAGACCTTAAGTGATAGTCATATGTTTTAAAACTGGTTGTCTAGGTGACGGTCTTTGACATTACGTTCTATTTGTATGTCCAAGAGATAAAAAATGAATAACGACAAGGGAATATGGGAATACAGTAGACTTTAAGTGATAGTCAAATGTTTTAAAACTGGTTGTCTAGATGACGGTCTTTGACATTACGTTCTATTTGTATGACCAAGAGATAAAAAATTAATAACGACAAGGGAATATGCGAATACAGTAGACTTTAAATGATTGTCAAATGTTTTAAAACTGGTTGACTAGATGACGGTCTTTGACATTACGTTCTATTTGTACGTCCAAGAGATAAAAAGTTAATAACGACAAGGGAATATGGGAATACAGTAGACTTTAAGTGATAGTCAAATGTTTTAAAACTGGTTGTCTAGGTGACGGTCTTTGACATTACGTTCTATTTGTATGACCAAGAGATAAAAAATTAATAACGACAAGGGAATATGCGAATACAGTAGACTTTAAATGATTGTCAAATGTTTTAAAACTGGTTGACTAGATGACGGTCTTTGACATTACGTTCTATTTGTACGTCCAAGAGATAAAAAATGAATAACGGCAAGGGAATATGGGAATACAGTAGACCTTAAGTGATATTCAAATGTTTTAAAACTGGTTGTCTAGAAGACGTTCTTTGACATTACGTTCTATTTGTATGTCCAAGAGTTAAAAAATGAATAACGACAAGGGAATATGGGAATACAGTAGACTTTAAGTGATAGTCAAATGTTTTAAAACTGGTTGTCTAGGTGACGGTCTTTGACATTACGTTCTATTTATTTGTCCAAGAGATAAAACATGAATAACGACAAGGGCTTATGGGAATACAGTAGACTTTAAGTGATAGTCAAATGTTTTAAAACTGGTTGTCTAGGTGACGGTCTTTGATATTACGTTCTATTTGTATGTTCAAGAGATAAAAAATGAACAAAGAATTTGAATATTGTATATTTGATGATCGCAAATTATTTAATGATGTGTATGAAACACTGTTCTGTTATTAATTTTGTCATAGATACAAGGGAATATGCGGTCGGTTTTATCTGACAATACTTAAAGGTTTAAACCTGGCTACTAGGGCGATGACATAAATTTTCTTCCTGTTTGCGTGTCCATTTGAGAAAATTCCCATCAATAATGTAGAATACTTCGGAAATGTTGAATTAGAAACATTTATTCTACATAATATGAGCGTTTGGGAGTTGCACGTTTTCTGAAAGGGTTTAAAATTGTTCGAACTTACTCATATTGAAGATATACCTATTTCCCATTCCCTCAGAAAAATTAAGATATGTTTTTAAAATGCATATGCTATTGTAATAAAATATTAAAGATAAGTGAATTTTTTTGGTTAATTTTTGTGTCGTATATTTTGAAGATAATAAATTTAATGCCAAGAATACTATTAATCGGTTTTGGATTAAGATAGAAGTTTTTTTAATTAGTCCCTTTTTGGATTCCTGTTGCATTCTGAAAGATGCTGGAAAGCTAAGTCTAAATGCGACTGTCTTTTATTTTACCTGTAGTGGTCACACAGTCGTGTATAGATAGAAAGGAAGTAGAGAGGTTTTCTAAAAAAATGTTTTTTTCATATTAAGAACTTCTCAGATAGAGGACTTAACTTAATGTTCATGTAATATTTCCTGTGGTGACTTTGTATTAGACGTGAAGTAATTAGTACCCCAAATCTGGGTCGGCTTTTATCGAAGTCCGGGATACGGCTTCCTTTGAAACTTAATTGAACAGCAAGTCGCAGGTAGAAGCTTGTGAGATTAGGGTTTCCGAGAATTACCCAACTTTGCGACGCAGAAATGCGCGTCATTGTAATACGATAGTCACGTTTCTAAAGAGCACGTCATTACCTAATTGTCACTCTGCATTCTTTGCATGACAACAGCAAGAAACCAATTCTCCGAAAAGATAACTCACATAATTTCTTTAATTTACACCCTCCAACTTTAAATCGGCCTGTGAATGATGTACAAATGAATCCAGGGTACAGAGAGCTTACATTACAGAAATTTATCTTTCAGGATGTAACGATACGTTTTAGTTAGAACTTTTTATATGAATATTTTAAAACATTTTGTGATTGGCCGTAGTAGATAGATATTTAATTTTATATCACGTTTTTTTAGTTAAGTTTTGCCATTCATTACATAAAACGTCATTAACCTAAACAACTTTATATATTCAATTTAATGACAAGTTATTGACCAAGTAATGATGCTTAGGGCAAGAAAACTAAAAAATAATGAGGTGCAATCTAAGAAAATTATTAAAAAATATAAAGGATCATAAAATAACGAAAGTGAATTAATTCACTGTATTTTCATAAATTATAAGCATTTATAGACACGTTAGCAACTTCTACGATATAATGCAAAAGTTAAAAAGAAAACATGTCAGAACTCGGACCGTGGTAATAATTTAAACTTTTCAGAGTAAAAAATTATATACGTCAATTCATGTTTCCACTAAATCAGAGTACGGGTATCAAAATTTTCTGTTTAAGAGTTCGTTTCTTCTGAAATGTTGCGTCTCATTACATTATTGTTTGTAAATAACGTATATTGCTTTCAGCATTCATATTATTGCAATTTTGTTATAAATGAATTAGTGTATATGTTTTAATTGGGTAAGCCATCTAGTACTTTTGGACATACTTAGAAATATTGGTCTGGACCATGTTTGAAAACACATCCTAGGTATCATTTGACCATCACTTAACCAACTGTAGATACCAAAACAGATGAATGAGAACACATAAATAGGTTACAGGATTTGACATTTCTGCTGTTGTACCGTGATGGCAACTGTTTTCTGGACCAGATTATCACAGATGGATGTGTATATAAGGTATTCAACTGTGCTGTTATTAATTCAACTTATTATCACAGTTATTTTGAGTTTTACCAATCACAAATCAATTAGCACTGAAGGATGCTGAACTGTTTGTCCTTTGATCGACTGATATAGAATTTTAACCCCAAGTGCAGTACCTTCTCACCTCAAAGCTAGTTTTAGATAGATAGTTTTATTCACCTTAGGAATATACAATATTCATGGCTTCGTCAAATTTGTACCCACAAGAATAATACATTTCTTATGAGTAATACAATTATGAATAATACAATAGTAATTAAATAATACAATAGTAGTTAAATAATACAATAGTGATTAAAGTAATGCAGTAGTAATTAACAGAATAATAATACAAATAGTAATTAAGAATAATGCAACTTAGGTAACATAGTAGTTTAATGTATTACATTTTTAAGAACTAGGCTGTAAGAGACATACTTTTTACCAAAAAAATCAATGCTTACTTTATTATTTAATTTTACTTCTTAGAAACTCATCTGTTGTCTGTGACATTACTTTTAGTAGGATATTTTTTACAGCTTTTCTGAATATTACAAGTATCACCTCCGTAGTTGCACAGGTATTTATTCACAAACATCATTTTAGGAAGCATTGATATGTTGATCATGTTTTAAGTATTCTTCCACTGAATAATAGCAACCTTCTCTTAGAAATGATTTTACAGTCAGTTTAAACCTTTTTTCCGATGTTATACTGTTAATGCCATCGGGTAGTTTGTTATATAATAATACTGCTTCATGTTCGAAGCTATGTGTAAATAAAGTTGTATTGTGGCTTATAATGCGTAGATCTGATTTACTTCTTGTATTATGTGTATGTATGTGCGAATTTGTTTCAAATTGAGCAAGTACAATTCTTGTCCTAACTAGAGCTTCATATATATACACACAGGGTAATGGAAGTATTTTTAGTAGTTTAAAATATGGTTTACAGCTGGTGGTGAAAGGAATATTTACTATATAACGAATAGCCCTTTTCTGCAGTCTAAATATTTTTGATACATTCTTAGCATTTCCCCAGCTAAGTATACCATAAGACATTACAGAATGAAAATAAGCAAAATAAATAATTCTCAACACATTCAAATTCTCATAGACGTAATACTTGTATTACGTAATGTGATGACGTAGCAGTAAGTCCAAAATCATAAAATTAATAGAGGAGTAACGCTAGTAAAGTAAAATCAATAATCTTCATAGATATATGTTCTGAAATCTTGCTTCATGACGATGGAAAAATGTCGCGGTGATATAAAAGTTTTGTTACGGAAAATCAATAACCTTCAGAAAGAGTTATTCGGTAATCTTGCTAGTAATGAGTGGACGTATAGAAGTGAGGAATTTTAAGTAACTAACATAAAACTGATATATTAACTTTAAAATAAGGATTTATCCATGTGTTGGATGTAACCTACAGTGATTGATTGAGAAAAAAAGTTGGAGTAAAATGTAAACCAGATTATAGAATTAAAATCGGACTTACATAAAATTTTATTTATATCACTGTTAAGTTATGTGCAGAGGTTGTATTCCCATTAGTCCTGGAGCCGTAGGACCACCTTCTACCCGGGAGCGATGAATACTCCGGGGCTCTTTCTGTGGGGCAACACCTGGAGTCTAAAAAGGCCCCCCCACAGCTCAGCACAACGTCAAAACGGGATAGAAGTGTATACGCCACTTACGCGCGTCAACCCTGCAGGGAAGACTACCGAAAACCTCGGCGGGACCGCCGGTGATCTAGCACAGCAGCTACTAGCTCTGTAGGCTAGTACCTAGGACTTATGAGGCAACCCTCTACCCCCTCCAGGCGGCCTTAGCCTGACCGGAGGTACCCAGTTCCCCGTGGGTGTCAGGAAGACACTGCCCCCACGAGCCCAACCCAATCCGAACAGTTTCAGTTTGAGTCCAGAGGTTCTACCGCCATTAGTCTTGAACCCGTAGGAACAAGACCCGGGCCTTTGTCAGCCTGGGAGTTATACGAGCTGTCACAAAGGGCGCTCAGCGTCCTCCGTGGGGCTTTCCATAGGAAAAGACCTGGGTGACAAACAACCCCCCCCCCCATCTGGTGCTTGGATACAAGACGGGATGGAAGTGGATACGCCACTTACGCGCGTCAACACTCAAGGTGAAGACTATCGACATGACCTCGGAGGGGTCGCCTGGCGATCTAGCACATCTTCTACTAGCTTTGTAGACTAGTACCCGGGAGAATTAATGACTTCCCTCAACCCCGTCCTTAGATGTACGCGATTACCACGGGTATCGGGAACCACTGCCGCCTCGAGACCATCCCAATCCGAACAACTCCCGAAGGAGGGGCTCAGATGTTCGGCCCGAGGTTACTCTAGTAACGTCAGAGGTACCACGAGTGCTAAGGGTCCGCAGCGCCCGCACTTTGGCAGCTGAAAGGGACGGATCCCTTCCCCTACAGTACCCAATCCGAACAACTGCCCTACGGGAATAGCTTGGCAATTCGGCCCGAGGTTCCTCTAGTAATGTCAGAGATACCGCGAGTGTTAAGGTTCCGCAGCGCCCGCACTTCGGCAGCTGAAGGGGACGGATACCCTCCCCTTATGTCACTAGAAACCACACCTGAAAACAGATTTCATGACTCTTATTTAATGAAATTCAATTCAGATGATACAATTAGTGACTTGAAGAAACTGAGCGGCACAAACTGAAGACATGGAAAGGAATTATGCTTGCAGCGAAGAAATACTGCTACATATTGCGCCCAAACGTGTGGCTGATTAAGCTGGAGAAACAATTTTGATCTAATATCGCCACAAAAATGGCGCCCAACGTGGGGCTGATTAAGATCGAGAAACAATTTTGATCTAATATCGCCACAAAAATGACGCCCAACGTGGGGCTGATTAAGATGGGGAATGGCGGTACAAGGATAATGGAAAACCTTATTACCCTGACCCAGATTAGAAACAGGGACCTCTTGAACGTGGCACTACCACCATAGTGTGACTTTGTGGGTTCCTAGAATTAAAAGCCCACTTTGCAGAACTTCTAAATGCCTTTATTTCCGTAGAAATACAGTTGCAGATTGCAACAGAATTACGTCACATACACAATCACACTCTACAAGGTCGATGTCCACAACAAACAGCGTTCTGATTACATCTGTTTACAACACCAACTCTCGTTAGAACACTTTAAAACTCTTTACTACTGACCCTTGAATAGACGCTGCTTCCTTAAATACCTCATTGACAATTCGAGACTGTTCTGTAGCAATCAAGAAATTGAATGTTCTGTCACTAGACGAAACTCGATTTTCTAGAGGGGAAGCTTTAACTGTACCGCCAAATCCTTTATCTCCAGGCAATCTTTATCTGTTTTTGCAGTCTCTTTATTTCCACATTGTGCTGCCTATCAGTTCCTTTGGGTAAACAAGCCACGCGAAACCTTTAGCGTGTATGGCGCCAGTTGTAAAAAATGGATTCAAGACACTCCGACGTTAAGTCATTTCGGACTATGAAAGAAGCGTTAAAATGAATCCAGGGTATATAGATCTTACAGCTACTAGACAATCATCTTTCATAATAAGAGAAAATCTTATTGCCCTGACCGAAATTAGAACTACGTACCTCTTGAAAGTGACGCTGCCATCTCGCTACAGAGACGGGCCAATGTCCTCCAATGTTAAGTCATATCGGACGATGAATGAAATGATGTTCAAATGAGATCGGGGTACATAGAGCTAAGAGTTACCAGACATTCATCTTTCAGGATAAAGGAAAACCTTATCACTCTGACCGAGATTAGAACTAGGGACCTCTTGAACGTGACACTACCACCACGCTACAGAGACGGGCCAATGTCCTCCGACGTTAAGTCACATAGGACGAAGAATGAAATGATGTTCAAATGAGATCAGGATACATAGAGCTTAGTGTTACCAGACATTCATATTTCAGGATAAGGGTAAACCTTATCGCAGTGACCGAGGTTAGAACTAGCGATCTCTTGAAAGTGACAGTACCACCACGTTATAGAGACGGGCTATTTAACATAAATTGTTTCTTTTAACAAGATCTACATTTTTACGTAGTAATATTTGGTATATCTCTTACAGTTTAACATCCATGCAAAAGTCATTCAGAATAAAGGGAACTTCTCAGTATATTCACAGGTAACTAAAGATATATATATATATATTTAAAATATTTAAAAATTATGGCATGTTAATCAAAGTGGTTGGGACCACTCCTGGGAAGACATATTTTTTCCCTAAGGGGTTGTTTCAAATAGAGCAATTTTCTTTATAGAATCTTCGGGTGCATTCCTCAATAATTTACAATTTGCAGAAATGTAAATTTATTATTTATGATATGATATATTTGTTATGCATATTCCAAAATTTTACAATATACAACTTTAGACTTCATTTATTTGTCTTTACCTTTTTGCTACCTTGGCTTATACGACACTCTGGTCTTCTGCTCTGTTAGGTAGCTCTTAACCTCCATGTCTCCTTGTTACTTAATTAGCCCCTTTCTTCCCCCTCATCTTCCTTTCTTATATTCTTTACATTTATTTGTCATTATCCTGTTGCTACCTTGGCTTACATGACATCCTGGTCTTCTGCTCTGTCAGGTAGCTCTTAACCTCCATGTCTCCTTGTTACTTAATTAGCCCCTTTCTTCCCCCTCATCTTCCTTTCTTACATTCTTTACATTTATTTGTCATTATCCTGTTGCTACCTTGGCTTACATGACATCCTGGTCTTCTGCTCTGTCAGGTAGCTCTTAACCTCCATGTCTCCTTGTTACTTAATTAGTCCCATTCTTCCCCCTCATCTTCCTTTCTTATATTCCTTACATTTATTTGTCTTTACCTTGTTGCTACCTTGCCTTACATGACACCTTGGTCATCTGCACTGTCAGGTAGCTCTTAACCTCCATGCCTCCTTGTTACTTAATTAGCCCCATTCTTCCCCCCCCCCCATCTTCCTTTCTTATATTCCTTACATTTCTTGCCCATTTTTCTTTTACTTTCTCTAAGAACTCACCAATATTTCTTACCTTCTTTTCCTCCGTGCCCGTTAACATTTTTATAGCTACTACCCTCTCCTCTACTTTCTCCCATTTTTCCTCCCAAAACTTTTTTCTCCATATTGCAACCTCCTCGCATTCTATTACATAGTGTTTTATGCCTTCTGTTCCCCCCACACAAATTCACAAATGCCCTTTTCCCTACCTCTTATCCCTCTTGGAATTATTGTTCCTGTTCTCATCCAAGTTAACCCTTCTCTCTCTTGTCTATTGCAGTAATCTACATTTGCTTCTCATCCCCGATTTCTTTTTACTCGCTTGTAAAATTGTAATGATTTCATATTTTTTAGACTTCCCCAATTTCCTGTCTTTCTATATATTATATTCTGCATTTTATCAACTTACCCACATCGCTTGTATTCCTTTCCTCTAATCTCCGTGTATCTCCCATTCCTATTTTTTTTTCATAATTCCTCCTGTCTTTGACCACCAACTATTTGAGTTTTCTAATCTTTTTTGCTGTCTCATGCATAATTTCATAATTTCCGCTTCTTCTTTGTCCAAACACCTATACCAAAATTTTATTATTTTTTCCATTATTATTTCATTTCTTCTTGTCTTTCCTAATTCTACTAAAGCTACTTCCCTAGGTGATGATCTTGGTAAGTCTAGTAGCTCTTTACAAAACCTTCTGTTGTTTTGGTCCACCGTTTTGTTTACCTCTGTGCCGCCCGGATCTACATTGCATACAACATTTTGGATTCAACTAGTGTCTCATACATTCTTTCTAACCACTTGGTTGTCATTTCTAGCTTATATTGGCATATTCTTATCCCATTCATTGCCGCCCTTCCTTTTGTTTCAATTGTTCTCCTGTGTGCTTACCACTTTCCATTGTTATTCAACCTTACGCCTAAGTATTCAAATGTTTGTTTATAGTTGCTCAAAATGTATATTAATAGTCAAGTCGCTGAACTGAGTTTCTCAGTGACCGAATAGAGAGCCGGTTTTGTGTCACAGGTTTTAAACCTGTTTTGAAATTGATCTCTTTATACATCAACCATTGAACCGAAAACAAAAGTTTTATTTAACCTGGTACTGTAGCTAAAGAGCCGTATACAACTTTAATAAGTACTGTTATTTACTTTAATGATTACTAATGTCAAAGGAATGTTAGCTCTAAAAGCAGGGGACCATACGTACCAGAAGGGGGCTTGCTGTTTAGCCAGCCTTTTATAAACTTCCACTCTACACCTTAAGGGTATGTATGACTGAAATTTTCAAATTCTGAACTAATAATGCTAGCTTTTTCAAATTTACACCATAGGTGTAGTATAATGTAAACATGTAACAACCTAAATTTAAACCATTTTTCTCCAGCAGTTTAGAAATTATGATAAATTTTGTATGTTTTTTGTTACGTCACTAAAAAGTCCCATGCGACAAAATATTTTGAATTTTGGTCTAATATTTTAACCCTATGTTCATAATACACATACTTTTTGAAATTGCTCTGGGTTTTTCTGTGTCTCCTTTAGTTTAGGTCACAAAAAATTTTTTAATTTACAAATATTCTTTTTTTGTCTAAAAAACTGTAAGTTTTGTGTTTGAAAATTAAAAATATATGCTTATATACATTTCACAATAAAACCTAGGGCAATTTCCATTCCTAATGATATTCTGAACCTGTGTAGGAAATTTCATGAATGTAGTACAAAAACTGCATCGCAAGGAGCATTTTACAGGAAGAAAAATGCTGAAAATATGAACATTGAGAAAACAGCGATTAAAGATTTGATTGCATAACTCACATTAAATTCCACCAGGCTGATAGGTTGGACCCTCAGATTTCTTTTTCCTCTCCTCTATTGCTGCTTTTCCCACCTTTTTCTTCTTTAGATGTTGCTTTTCTTCTGCACAACTTCGCTTCTTGCTTTGCAGGATACGAGTCTGATCTCGCTGCACTGAAGTTTTCCTTGCTGAGTCTACTACACTTTCACCTCTGATATTTCGCTGCAGCTACAATGACTTAAGGCTACCCATGTTAAACTCACTGATGCTTTTAATAACAGCAAGATCCAATTTTTGTTTTGATATGAAAACTTCCTTTGGGCACTTATTCCATATGACATGATGCAAAGATTCATTGGCATTCTGTGTTTTTCCTGTTTTGCACCTCTCTAGTAATGTTGTAGAAGCCAGCCTCTGATATATTGACAACATTTTAGGAACTATTTTGTCTGAAAGCCTTATTTTTCTTTTCTTGAATTGAAAATTTAAGAACGGAAAACAGAGGAAGAATGTGGATGTAGGCAAAAGAGGGCGTGACTCTGACAGAGTTTAAAAGCCACTGACGTTTAAATAAGCATTTAAAAATGGCGTTCGGAGGCAAATTATGCATTTTTCACATTCGGGAATGTCTAAATTATTTTATAGAATTAAAATAAAAAACGTCGTTATTTTCACGATTTTCCGTAAATTTCAGTCATACATGCCCTTAAAAGGTTTGTTTTTATTCATTTAAAAGCTAAATACCTTCGGGCAGTAATTAGAACTCATGTGGGCGAAAACCTTTGCGTATCAGGAAAATCGCATGTCCTGTGCTCGAATGCTCACTCAATATTATTACAGACACTTCTTGCTCTATGTACTTCAAGATAAACATTATCGTATTGTTAATTTTATAATATCAATATACGAATACAGTGGTATAAGATGGTGCAGTATCCCCGGATAATTCTTAAGATGTATCCACGCTGTAACTGTAATAAAACTAAATTATTACAGATACAGCGTAGATACATCTTAAAAATCATCCGAGGATACCAGACTATCTCCACTCCAGCAGCACTCATTATTACTGGTGTATATAAGGCAAATATCAACAACATTAGAAAAATGTTTAACTAAAAGAAGTATTTTATATAAACTGGGCGTTTTGTTAGTTTATTTTTATATTGTGCGGTTTTTATCTTGTATTTTGTGTGAATGTCTCTTAATACGCTTACACACGCTTCTCTAATTAAAGATAAACATTATCTTAGTATTAGTTTGACGCTCTTACCCCATGTTCCCCTAAGTTTGTCTGACTTAAATTGATCCTACACTTAAGGAGAGATATCAGGAGACGCAGAATTACGAAATAACTTCCTCAAATGTAAAGCAATTGTGTGCTGGAGAGACGCAATGGCGAATGACTGGGAGCCACAAATTTCCGAGACTCTACTGTACCTACGTAGGTACGGTAAGGTAACAGACAAAAGAAGATCGATATTTGCGTTTTCTACATCTTCTCCCGGACAGGGAGCTCGTTTTCGGCCTGCCTCGAGTCAATTAGCGCGGTGCGAGGAGCGTATTATCGCCCTTACCTAGATGAACTGTCGACGTGGATTTGCATGCTAATACCAAGGAGAGTCCCTCGGGACGGTATTACAACGTCCCTGGACCTGATTACGTGTCAAGTTCGGGCTATGGCCGCTTCACTCCTTTGTTGCAACAAGAATACGCTCATCAAGAAACTCGCTACGCTAAATTAAATACATTTTGTATAAGCGTACCTTCAACATTTTCTGTGGATAGTGGTCTCTGGTTCAGTTCATGGTTCTGGGTTTGTGAATTTCAAGTCGTCTGTATTCAAACCTTCCTGTGAAGTATGCACGTTTTGGCGTCCATAGTAAAGCCGGTAGGTCCTCTTACTGCAATACTCTCCTAGTTATGACAGAAAGAATTCTTAATTAGACACAAAGGCCTCGTTATCATGTTTGAGGTTTTCTACATAACGTAAATATATTCAACGGACCACCGGCTTTACTTACCTTACCAAAGAAGCGATGTAACGAATTCTTACGGCCAAAACAGGTAATTGCGCCCTCACGAACTAATGAAACTTTGTCCTTCATCCAAATTTTCATTGTCAAAATTTTATATTAACTATATATTTGAAGGTTTGTTGAACTCCCGTAAAAACCTTTCACAACATGAAAAATTCCACTCGCCCAAGAAAGCACCGTAGATAAGAAACATTTAGTTATTTGTAATTTTCTCTAAGGATTTTGATTCGAAAAGTTTTCATATCATTTCATTTAGGTACATATCCAATCATATATACGCCTGTCTCTGTAACGTGGCTGTGGCGTCACGTTCAAGAGGTCCCTAGTTTTAATATCGGCCAGGGCGATAAGTTTTCTCTTATCATAAGTTATAACTTATTAGTTCGTATAAAATGAGGTCAATCCAAATTAAATAATGTCACAAAATGATCCAACAACTTCAAAAACTACAGAAAAGAATTATATTACAGTGGATACCTGCACATTGTGGAACTGCTGGAAATGAATCAGCTGATTTTCTCGCCAAAAAAGGTGCAAATTTAATTCACAACAAAAAAAAACTTACCCTTTACATCCATAAAAAGATTAATCAAAAGCAAACATAAAAGCAAACAAAACCAATCAATATCTTACAAAGCCAAAGATAAAAAACTGGAACATATTAATTAAAAACCCAGAAATTATTCCAGAAATCCCACATGAAGCTGCAGTAGTAAATTTTAGATTACTTACGGAACATGATTATTTGGCCAAACACTTACACAGAATAGGAATTTATACAAGTCCAAATTGTCCTCTGTGCAATAAGGAAGAGGAAATGACTTAAGAACATCTTCTAACCTGTGAAGTCCTACCTGCCGGACTCACTACACAGAAATATTGGAGAGCAAGAGAGCTAATGGTTTCATTGCCAAAGCCTAGCATTTGACAACAAAGAAGAGGAAATGACTGAAGAAAATCTTCTAACCTGTGAAGTCATACCTGCCGGACCCACTACACAGAAATATTGGAGAGCAGGAGAGCTAATGGCTTCATTACCAAAGCCTAGCATTTGACAACAAAGAAGAGGAAATGACTGAAGAACATCTTCTAACCTGTGAAGTCCTACCTGCAGGACCCACTACACAGAAATATTGGAGAGCAAGAGAGCTAATGGCTTCATTGCCAAAGCATAGCATTTGACAACAAAGAAGAGGAAATGACTGAAGAACATCTTCTAACCTGTGAAGCCCTACCTGCCGGACCAACTACACAGAAATATTGGAGAACAAGAGAGCTAATGGCTTCATTACCAAAGCCTAGCATTTGACAACAAAGAAGAGGAAATGACTGAAGAACATCTTCTAACCTGTGAAGCCGTACCTGCCGGACCCACTACACAGAAATAGTGGAGAGCAAGAGAGCTAATGGCTTCATTACCAAAGCCTAGCATTTGACAACAAAGAAGAGGAAATGACTGAAGAACATCTTCTAACCTGTGAAGTCCTACCTGCCGGACCCACTACACAGAAATATTGGAGAGCAAGAGAGCTAATGGCTTCATTACCAAAGCCTAGCATTTGACAACAAAGAAGAGGAAATGACTGAAGAACATCTTCTAACCTGTGAAGCCGTACCTGCCGGACCCACTACACAGAAATTTTGGAGAGCAAGAGAGCTAATGGCTTCATTGCCAAAGCCTAACATTTGACAACAAAGAAGAGGAAATGACTGAAGAACATCTTTTAACCTGTTAAGCCCTACCTGCCAGACCCACTACACAGAAATATTGGAGAGCAAGAGAGCTAATGGCTTCATTGTCAAAGCCTAGCATTTGTCAACAAAGAAGAAGAAATGACTGAAGAACATCTTTTAACCTGTGAAGTCATACCTGCTGGACCCACTACACAGAAATATTGGAGAGCAAGAGTGATAATGGCTTCATTGCCAAAGCCTAGCATTTGACAACAAAGAAGAGGAAATGACTGAAGAACATCTTTTAACCTGTGAAGTCCTACCTGCCGGACCCACTACACAGAAATATTGGAGAGCAAGAGAGCTAATGACTTCATTGCCAAAGCCTAGCATTTGACAACAAAGAAGAGGAAATGACTGAAGAACATCTTCTAACCTGTGAAGTCCTACCTGCCGGACCCACTACACAGAAATATTGGAGAGCAAGAGAGCTAATGACTTCATTGCCAAAGTCTAGCATTTGACAACAAAGAAGAGGAAATGACTGAAGAACATCTTCTAACCTGTGAAGTCCTACCTGCCGGACCCACTACACAGAAATATTGGAGAGCAAGAGAGCTAATGGCTTCATTGCCAAAGACTAGCATTTGACAACAAAGAAAAGGAAATGACTGCAGAACATCTTCTAACCTGTGAAGCCCTACCTGCCAGACCCACTACAAAGAAATATTGGAGAGCAAGAGAGCTAATGGCTTCATTGCCAAAGCCTAGCTTTTGACAACAAAGAAGAGGAAATAACTGAAGAACATCTTCTAACCTGTGAAGCCCTACCTGCCAGACCCACTACAAAGAAATATTGGAGAGCAAGAGAGCTAATGGCTTCATTGCCAAAGCCTAGCTTTTGACAACAAAGAAGAGGAAATAACTGAAGAACATCTTCTAACCTACCGGACACACTACACAGAAATATTGGAGAGCAAGAGAGCTAATGACTTCATTGCCAAAGTCTAGCATTTGACAACAAAGAAGAGGAAATGACTGAAGAACATCTTCTAACCTGTGAAGCCCTACCTGCCGGACCCACTACACAGAAATATTGGAGAGCAAGAGAGCTAATGACTTCATTGCCAAAGTCTAGCATTTGACAACAAAGAAGAGGAAATGACTGAAGAACCTCTTTTAACCTGTGAAGCCCTACCTCTCGGACCCACTACACAGAAATATTGGAGAGCAAGAGAGCTAATGGCTTCATTGCCAAAGACTAGCATTTGACAACAAAGAAGAGGAAATGACTGAAGAACATCTTCCAAGCTGCCGGACCCACTACACAGAAATATTGGAGAGCAAGAGAGCTAATGGCTTCATTGCCAAAGTCTAGCATTTGACAACAAAGAAGAGGAAATGACTGAAGAACCTCTTTTAACCTGTGAAGCCCTACCTCTCGGACCCACTACACAGAAATATTGGAGAGCAAGAGAGCTAATGACTTCATTGCCAAAGTCTAGCATTTGACAACAAAGAAGAGGAAATGACTGAAGAACCTCTTTTAACCTGTGAAGCCCTACCTCTCGGACCCACTACACAGAAATATTGGAGAGCAAGAGAGCTAATGGCTTCATTGCCAAAGCCTAGCATTTGACAACAAAGAAGAGGAAATGACTGAAGAACCTCTTTTAACCTGTGAAGCCCTACCTCTCGGACCCACTACACAGAAATATTGGAGAGCAAGAGAGCTAATGACTTCATTGCCAAAGTCTAGCATTTGACAACAAAGAAGAGGAAATGACTGAAGAACCTCTTTTAACCTGTGAAGCCCTACCTCTCGGACCCACTACACAGAAATATTGGAGAGCAAGAGAGCTAATGGCTTCATTGCCAAAGCCTAGCTTTTGACAACAAAGAAGAGGAAATGACTGAAGAACATCTTCCAAACTTCCGGACCCACTACACAGAAATATTGGAGAGCAAGAGAGATAATGGCTTCATTGCCAAAGCCTAGCTTTTGACAACAAAGAAGAGGAAATGGCTGAAGAACATCTTGTAACCTACCGGACCCACTACACGGAAATATTGGAGAGCAAGAGAGCCAATGACTTCATTGTCAAAGCGTAGCATTTGACAACAGAGAAGAAGAAATGACTGAAGAACATCTTCTAACCTGTGAAGCCCTACCTGCCGGACCCACTACACAGAAATATTGGAGAGCAAGAGAGCTAATGGCTTCATTGCCAAAGCTTAGCATTTGACAACAAAGAAGAGGAAATGACTGAAGAACATCTTCTAACCTGTGAAGTCCTACCTGCCGGACCCACTACACAGAAACATTGGAGAGCAAGAGAGCTAATGGCTTCATTGTCAAAGCGTAGCATTTGACAACAGAGAAGAACAAATGACTGAAGAACATCTTTTAACCTGTGAAGCCCTACCTTCTGGACCCACTGCACAGAAATATTGGAGAGCTAGAGAGCTAATGGCTTCATTGCCAAAGCCTAGCATTTGACAACAAAGAAGAGGAAATGACTGAAGAAAATCTTCTAACCTGTGAAGTCATACCTGCCGGACCCACTACACAGAAATATTGGAGAGCAGGAGAGCTAATGGCTTCATTGCCAAAGCCTAACATTTGACAACAACAACAGTTTTCTCTGATCTTGAAAGATGAATGTCTGGTAGCTCTAAGCTCTGTGCACCCTGGGCTCATTTGGACATAATTTCATTCATCGTGCGATATGACTTAACGTTAGAGGATATTAGCCCGTCTCTGTAGCGTGGTGCTAGTGTAACGTAAAAGAGGTCCCCATTTCTAATCTCGGTCAGTGTTTAAGGTTTTCTCTTATCCTGGAAAATGAATATCTGGTAGCTCTAAGCTCTATGTACTATGTACTCATTTGAACATTTCATTCATGGTCCGTTACGACTTAACGTTGGAGGACATTGACCCGCCTCTGTATCGTGGTAATAGGATCACGTTCAAAAGGTCCCTAGTTCTAATCTCGGTCAGGGTGATAAAGTTTTCCTTTATCCTTAAAGATGAATGTCTGGTAACTCTAAGCTCTGTGCACCCTGGACTCACTTGGATATTGTTTCATTCATCGTCCGATATGACAACATTGGAGGACATTGACCCGTCTCTGTAGTGTGGTGGTAGTGTCACGTTCAAGAGGTCCCTAGTTCTAATATTGGTCAAGGTGATAAGGTTTTCTCTTATCCTGAAAGACGAATGGCTGATAAATCTACTCTCTGTGTACTTTTGACTTATTTGAACATCATTTCATGCATCGTCCAATATGACTTAACAATGGAGGACATTAGCTCGTCTTCATATCGTGGTGGTAGTGAGACGTTCAAGAGGTCTCTAGTTCTAATCTCGGCCAGGATGTTAAGGGTTTCTCTTATGCTGAAAGATAAATGTCGGTAAATCTGCGGTCTGTGGGGGTACTGGAGTCATTTTATATCTGAGATATCAAAAGTAGACATAAATTATATATTTTTTAATAATGTTTACATTTTTTGTGTAAAAAAGTTTTGTGCAACATGTGTCATCGAGAATGAAGAGGACTTCTGAGTACATTCCCAGAAATATACATTTATCTAGCCAATAAAAAGTATTTTGCCGATTTTTAGTTTTCTAAGGTTCTGATATTGTAACAATTATTGCAATTTTGTTATGGATTCTTTAAAAAATCTGGTTCCAATATATAACTTTTGACATGAAATCAAATTTTAATTTCTGAGTCCAAAATGACAAGGAAGACTAATTTCTTGAGGTACATGGACCTCTAACCAAGCATTCTGGGTGTGTCTGGCTACCACAGGTATACAGTATACAAAGGTAAAACACACTATATCTCTGTAACTCATTTAATTTATATTGCAATTTCTCTTACCTGCAGTTTACGTCGTGTAATTTTATCCAGTATATTATTTCAACTGCGGGGTATAAAAAACTCTCATTCCGGCTAAATGCATTTAATTACGTGAGCGTTATAAACAGCCAGCTCCTTGCATACCGCAGTCAGCTCTACTCTACTTTGAAGGGTCTCCATGGTTACGAAAGCGAAGTAAAACCTAGTGCACTATTAAATTCCTCTCTGTCTGAGTTATGGAAATGGACGTCGTATTATGTAACCACTTGGACATCAATCTTGCATCCCATTTTACGTCGCCGCAGTTTAATCTTCCTGCCGGAATCGCTCCCTAAGGTTTTAGTAACAGAGCGGACGCTCAGGCACGCATTCGAAAGGTCCAGGTGCAATTCCCGTGGTTGGCGTACCTTATCCAGTAGTTTTTTTAGGTGTTTTCCCAGGTCTTCAAGCGAATGTTGGTAGGTTAACCACGTCCCCCGATGAGGCATACATAGGTACAATAGATGAAATCTGTTCGCAGTGCCGTATCCCTTCCGTAGCATACAAGATTTTACTAGGGGAACTATTTCGTCCTAACCAAGCTCACAGTAGTACGAGGAATCTTGGAATTTGATAAGTATTCTTGGAATTTGGTTCGTGATCTTAGAATTTGTTTCGTAATCCTGGAATTTTACTCGTAATCTTAGAATTTGGTTCGTAACATTAGAATTTGTTTCGTAGTCTTGGAATTTCGTTGGTAGTCTTGGAATTTGGTTCATAATCTTGGAATTTGCTTCGTACTCTTGGAATTTTGTTGGTACTCTTGGAATTTGGTTCATAATCTTGGAATTTGGTTCATAATCTTGGAATTTGGTTGGCAATCTTGGAATTTGGTTCATAATCTTGGAATTTGGTTCATAATCTTGGAATTTGGTTCATAATCTTGGAATTCGGTTCATAATCTTGGAATTTGGTTCATAATCTTGGAATTTGGTTCACAATGTTGGAATTTGGTCCATAATCTTGGAATTTGGTTCATAATCTTAGAATTTGGTTCATAATCTTGGAATTTGGTTCATAATCTTGGAATTTGGTACATAATCTTGAAATTTGGTTCATAATCTTAAAATTTTGTTCATAATCTTGGAATTTGGTTCATAATCTTGGAATTTGGTTTATAATCTTGGAATTTGGTTCATAATATTGAAATTTGGTTCATAATCTTAGAATTTGGTTCATAATCTTGGAATTTGGTTCATAATCTTAGAATTTGGTTCATAATCTTGAAATTTGGTTCATAATATTGGAATTTGCTTCATAATCTTGGAATTTTACTCGTAATCTTGGAATTTTACTCGTAATCTTGGAATTTTACTCGTAATCTTGGAATATTGCACGTAATCTTGGAATTTTACTCGTAATCTTGGAATTTTACTCGCAATCTTGGAATGTTACTTGTAATCTTGGGACTTGGATCGGAATCTTGGAATTTTACCCGTAGTCTTGAAATTTGCTTCGTAGTCTTGGAATTAGGTTCGTAGTCTTGGAACTTAGTTGGTAATCTTGGAATTTTATTTGTAATCTTCTAATCTGTGTCGTAAATTTGGAATTTGTTTCTTAATCTTAGAATTTTATTAGTAATATTTGGTTTTGGTTCTTAAACTTAGAATTTAAGTAATAAACTTGGAATTTGGGTCGTAAACTAGGACTTTAAGTTCATTTTAAATTGAATTAGCCATCCTAAGCTGCCATTTACATGAAAAGAAACGAACCTTCTCTCTCAGATACGATGTATTTCAATTTTTTAGGAATGTTGTGTTCACCCGGTATGACTTCAGCTTAACTGATTGCTTATAAGACGTAAACGAGCCTTACTAATGGAGAAAAGGTACATTTCGTTTAAGTAGAGCTTACATGGCTTCCGCAAAAGATTAATTCTCCAGGGACGTCTGAAGGGATGACTGTTTACGTCACAAAGAAGAGACGGGGGAATATGACTTTAGCGATGCGACTATGATATCGAGTTATTTCAGCTACTAAAACGAACCCGCCTAAAGTGTAAGGCTATGCTTACATAAGATATTTCTCTTTGCTCCCCAAATGAAGTGTGTTCGCTGTGTCACTGTCAGAAGCAGACGAGTGGGTTGATCGACCTAAACATCCCCTTGGGAGCAGCTTTCTAAGAGATATATTTGGATTATCATCATTATGGTCTGCCCTGCGGTAGACTCAACCTTTAAGTCGGGTCACGAGCTGGTATTTCGCTGACTAGTGCTGCTGCTGCATCGCTTAATCTCTCCCCGTATGACTTCCTACCGCGCCCCGGGGCACGTGAACAGTCTTCAACTTCTGGCTCAGCATTGTCGATTGTGTCGGATGAGAGGTGAAGAAGCAATGCTAGCCCCACGTTACTTCCTATATCCTTATCCTATCCTTGCATCTTTGGAGATTAACCAACTCTATCGCTTCAGCAAACATTAATAATTATACCTTACGAAACTGCTGCTTTTGCCAACGATAGTGATCAAAGTTACTTGCAGTCAACTTTCTTCTATAACACTGGGCAACAATGAAATGGTTTCGGGCATAAAAATAGTGAATTTACATGTATTTCCATCTGCTGAATTCAAAAATCACCATAAAAATGATAGATTACCTCTTGTTTTGAAGATAAAGTGACATTTCATTTTTTAGAGTGAGGATTTTAAATTTGGGGAATTTTTTTGGGAGTTGGCACACCTGTCAAATAACAAACCACAATCAGGGGGATTGCTGGAGAGTCAGAATCACAATTAGAAATGCGATCAAATTTTTTAACAACCAAATTAGCTGAATGGTGCACCGAGTCCAAGTTATGTATTGCCCCTCATAAATCAATGTATATGCTGGTGAAATGAACATTAAAACGGAATCCTATTATCAAATACAATAATGAAAATATCAAACGCTGTAAAGATATCAAATATTTGGGTGTTATTTTAGATGAAAAGTTAAATTTCAACAAAAACACAGAGTTTGTTAGAACGAAGGCCGAAAAGTTATGCAGAAATTAGCCAGAATGGTTAACTCAAAGTACAAAATATCTTTAAATAATACCATAACATATCATTACACTATTTATGGATCAATAATTACATATGCAGCAGCAGTTTGGGCTCAAAGATTAAATAATTTAAATTTAAGAAGGAAATTAAGAAGTACGCAACGAAAAATCTTGTTACGTCATACTGGTGCAGTCTGTACAACTTCAACACTAGCACTTTTGATGGTAAATTAAGTGGTGCAAAAGTTAAGGAAGACATTTTTGTCGGAGCACAAATAAGAGAACTTGTAGAGGTTCCTGCATTCGAGCCCCCAGGGGCCTGCTGCGGTGAGTACGGGAAATGGCGATTCCGGGGCCATTGTACACGTATATCTACGAAAGTTGGGGGACTGTTTAATCCTGAGTGATTCCCCCAGTGCACTTCAAAGTCTACGGCAGTTGTACAACTACCACCCTATTGTGTAGCGTATCCAGGGTGCCCTCCACGTTTTACACGCATCTGGCTTTAGCGTGGTGTGTATGTATGTATGTATGTATGTATGTATGTATGTATGTATGTATGTATGTATGTATGTATGTATGTATGTATGTATGTATTTATTCACTGCAATTGGGTACTACCCAGTGGCAGAGTTAAGAATACAGATCAAATTACAAATACTAGATTTACAACAATACAAACATGATATTATTTTACTTTAGTCACTTAAAACATATCTAATTACTTCTCTATTTACATATTATATACCATTATAATTTAAAAGTTAAACTATAAACCATCTAGATTTTTTCTAAATTTCTTCAGCGACAGGAGACAGCCCTGAAAGACTGCTACAGGCAATTCATTCCATTCTTCAATGGTTCTATTAACAAAAGAAAATTTTCCGTCTGTATCTTCTACCCTTAATTTTATACCTATGATCGTTTCGTCCATAATAATCCGGATTATCTATCCTTACACCAACGTCCAACCATGCCATTACAGCAGCATTAGCTTTGAATAATGCTACCAACCTATGTTTTTTACGCCTAATTCTTAATTCCTCCCATTTAGTCTCACCTCCTTTTATAGGCCCAAAATACTTGCCTCTTTTTATGAATTTTATTGCCCTCTTCTGTATTTTTTCTAATGGATCGATTGTGCATGGATCCCTGGTCACCTAGGCTTGTTGGGGAAAGAAATGGCGGATTCAGTAGCCAAGACGGCTATTATGAAGCCCACGGTTAGAGTACCATCTGTGACATCGGAAGATTTTAGGACTGTAATGCGGAGAGCTGTGCAAACCTGCTGGCAGGAAGAGTGGTCCGCTCTCGGCAGCAATAAACTTAGATGTGTGAAAGAACTTCCGATTCCCTGGGTTACCTCCTGTCATTCATCTCGTAGTGAGGTGAGTTTGGCTTGGTTACGCATTGGACACCGCGTTTCTACTCATAGTTTTCTGTTTCGAAGGGAGTCTGCTCCAGTCTGTCCGTTTTGCAACGAAGCGTTATCTGTCCGACACGTGCTGCTAGAGTGGTTTTGCATAGCACACCTTAGGACGTCTCTGCAGCTGCCGACCAGATTTGAAGAAATGCTATCGGATGACAACAAAGTAATGGAGAAGGCTTTTAAGTACTTTTCTAGCTTAGATTTTAGAATTTTAGTAATGGAATATTTTGCAGCTTGGTTTTATATTTCATTATATTTTGTTTTTGTATTTTGTTATGTGCATGTATTTTTGGTAAGATTATTTACTGCTTTATAGAGTTTAAGAACCATTTATATCTGGCTTATGACATGAATAATTTTTTAAAAGGCGGTAATAATCTCTGCAGTTGTGTGCCCTTATACACATGTCATCATCCTACATTTGACCAAATTTTGGAAGCGAAAGAAAAGGAAACTTGGGAAGCCATCAAGGGTGTTGTTCATGAATTGTTAGGCAACAAAAGAGATGACAACTACAAGCATTTGGTGACAGTGCTCCTGCAAAAATACCGTAACCTTGGATACAACATGTCCCTTAAGATCCATTTTCTCCACTCCCACCTAGACTTTTTCCCTCCTAGTTGTGGAGCTGTTAGTGATGAACATGGGGAGAGATTCCATCAGGACATTTCTGTTATGGAACAAAGATATCAGGGCCGTTGGTATGAAGTAATGCTTGCGGATTACAGTTAGGGATTCTACGGAACTCCATCACAAGAGGCAAGCTAAAAGACGACGAAGTCAATAGGCCACCACATGATTCTCTTCAGACACGACTATCTGCGAAGTATTTTTCCAGCAATTTAGAACTCTTAGCATGTAATTACCAGTTAAAAAGATCAAATGCACTTTCATTGTTGTTGGCATGTATTTAATTAAAATGTATCCTTTTCTCTCAATCCGTTAATATGTAATACTTCCACCTTGTATATGTCATAGAAACTAGATCTAATAAAACTTTTTCATTGTCATATTTGTTGTTCTCAACACAAAACTAGTAGCAATTACCTCATGAAGTTCTAGAAATATTCAAAAATATTATTTGTTGCCCAGTGTAAACCCTGCCATATAACTATTCATTTTTGCAACTGCTACCCTTAATCATTCCCTTTCAACCACTACAACTTCTGAAGCTGTTACAAATACTCTAATTAGAAAAAGAAAAAGGTACTCGTGTCTTAATTTTGTGTGACGGTATTTAAGATTACCATTTTCTGTGGATGACTAAAGAAGATATCAATAAAATACCTCCATACTAGACTACTCCTTACATGGAATATTTCTCGAAAATGTTGACTTTGTAAAAGTACTTCAAACGATTATTTATTTAAATAGCATATTTTACAGTTCATAATAAATTAAACAGATATCTTGAATTCTAAGTTCTGTTTATTCTAAATAGCTTTTGTATAACTAGTAAACTGTGAGAGGGAGACAAAAAATTGCTACACAAAAATGTACATCTTCTTAAACTATAAAATTCAACACAATTGTATTTTTTAGAGAAAACAAATTCCAAGATATTCCTTGTAGATTGTATGAACTATTCAATACTTCTTTCACATAGAATTCATTATTCATTTTTATCTCTTGGACATACAAATAGAACGTAATGTCAAAGACCGTCACCTAGACAACCAGTTTTAAAACATTTGACTATAAATTAAAGTCTACTGTATTCCCATATTCCCTTGTCGTTATTCATTTTTCATCTCTTGGACATACAAATAGAACGTAATGTCAAAGACCGTCACCTAGACAACCAGTTTTAAAACATTTGACTATCACTTAAACTCTACTGTATTCCCATACTCCCTTGTCGTTATTCATTTTTTATCTCTTGGACATACAAATAGAACGTAATTTCAAAGAACGTCATCTAGACAACCAGTTTTAAAACATTTGACTATCACTTAAAGTCTACTGTATTCACATATTCCCTTGTCGTCATTCATTTTTTATCTCTTGGTCATACAAATAGAACGTAATGTCAAAGAACGTCACCTAGACTACCAGTTTTAAAACATTTAACTGTCACTTAAATTCTACTGTATTCCCATATTGCTACAATAAAATTAACAACAAAATAATGTTTATCTTGAAGTCGAGAGAGGAACAAGTGTCTGTACAGGGGTAGAGAAAGTCCGGTGAATACGGTATTAGCATCTTAAATTTATTGAACTTTCTTGAGTGAAATGAAAACGCGAGTTTCTTTAAGCAGACTCATTTAAACCCCCCTTCCCTGTAGCGTGATGATAGTGTCACGTTCAAGAGTAACCGAATTCTAATCTTGGTCAGGGTAATATGGTTTTCTTGCGAGTTTCCCTTAATACTGAAAGGTAAAAATGTGGTAACTCTAAGCTCTATTATACGGCAGTAGTAGAAAATAGAATGTTACCTGGATCAGAGGTTTGGGGAGTAGATGAGGCTTGGAGAGAGACTGATAGAGTGCATAGATCCTTTTGTAAATACATATTGGGATTACCAATAGCATCACCTAATGGGGCAGCACAATTAGAACTAGGCAGGCATTCTACTAAAATTAAAATCTTGTCAAGGGCAATGAAATACTTATACAGAATCACTAACTTGGAAGATGGCAATATAATTAAAGAATGTTTTCATATTCAAAAGAGAAGTAACTGGGGTGGGTCTTGGGCACATAAAATGTATGACTTGTTGAAGCAGATAGGTATGGGTCATTCTTGGATAAATGCAGAGTATGGGTATAGAGGCTTCTGGAAAGAAGTTAAGATAAGATTACAAGATATTGACAGACAAGACATTTTTGCCAATACAAGTGACAAAAGCTCACTGAGATTATATAGAGAAATAAAAACAACCTGGGGGAGGGAAGGATATATAGATATATGTAGTAAGTTAGGGCGAGAAGGTTTTGCTTGGGCGAGAAAGGGAGTGAGAAACTTGAAAGGTATAGGTCAAGACAGGGAGCTAGATAAATGTCCATTGTGTGGAGAAGAGAATGCAGATTTCCATTGTATATTAAATTGTAGTCAAACAAAGATATGGAGAGAACAGACCTGGCTACGTAAATGGGACAGAAAGGTATAGGTCAAGAGAGGGAGCTAGATAAATGTCCATTGTGTGGAGAAGAGAATGCAGATTTCCATTGTATATTAAATTGTAGTCAAACAAAGATATGGAGAGAACAGACCTGGCTACGTAAATGGGACAGAAAGGTATAGGTCAAGAGAGGGAGCTAGATAAATGTCCATTGTGTGGAGAAGAGTATGTAGACTTCCATTGTATATAAATTGTAGTCAAACAAAGATATGGAGAGAACAGACCTGGCTACGTAAATGGGACAGAAAGGTATAGGTCAAGAGAGGGAGATAGATAAATGTCCATTGTGTGGAGAAGAGAATGTAGACTTCCATTGTATATTAAATTGTAGTCAAACAAAGATATGGAGAGAGCAGGCTTGGCTACGTAAATGGGACAGAAAGGTATAGGTCAAGAGAGGGAGCTAGACAAATGTTCATTGTGTGGAGAAGAGAATGCAGATTTCCATTGTATATTATATTGTAGTCAAACAAAGATATGGAGAGAGCAGGTCTGGCTACGTAAATGGAACAGTTTGGGGGGTGAAGTAGTAATTAGAAAAATGTTGTCAGTAAAAGGAGAAAAGAACAGGAGAAATATAGGGAATTATTTAGGAAAAGTTAAAAAGAGATGGCTAAGAACAATTAAGAGAAAAATTTAGAGAGGGATAGGTGAAATGGCAGAAAGTGTTAAAAGGAGCAGAGGGCATCTAATACACAAAAACCTAGGGTTAGGTGTATGGGGACCGAATTACTATTCAATGGTGGGCAACATGATAACATGATAGGATTTTCAGGATTTAGGAATATATGGCATATTTCAGTATGGATTTTATAATTGTAATCTTGATTTTGTATTTCCATTTGTTGATGTAAAAGGAAATAAATTATTAATTACTACTTTCAAAGCTCTATGTACCCTGGACTCATTTAAACATCATTTCATTTATCGTACGATGTTACTTTACTTTGGAGGACGTTAATAGACAAAAATAAAACAGTGAATGTCGGATATAAAATCACTGTTAGCTTTAATATCCATCAAAAGTACGAACAAGATAAATGGTATCCTCGCATCCAGAAACTTCCAATATCCGGCAGCTAAGTCTTTACTGCTGTCGTAAATTGCTACCAGGTCAGGCATTAAAACTGGGAACTAATTTGTAAAATGTTCCAACTTAACGAGGCATCCCTTTATGGCAGTTTATAGACGGAACTTTTTGTTCAATAACACTTAAGTGACGCCACCACTCCAGCAGAAGGGGCAACAAAGGGTGTACAAAATGTAAGATAATGGTTGTTTTGTAAAGGTTATAAAAATACTGGGGATTGAAATAATGGTCATAGAGGGTTACACTTACAGCAATAACCTGATTAGAAAGTAACTGTTGCTAGTAATAGAAATATAAAATGGCTGATTTCCAGTGACGGTTATAAAATAACCCGATCAGAAAATAAGTGGTCATCCAATAAATGTTACCAAAAAAGCAACAGAGTAAAGAGTTACCTAGTAACGTTACGGAACAAAGCAGCTTAGACAAAATTATAATGTCTTACAGTCACATGACTTCCTCTATTCCTGTACAAACATTTTAAGGACACGCCACGTAATACTGTGATTTTAATACGGACTGTACACTATTTGTCTCGAGAATAATCGTATACGTCGATATTTTGTTAGCCTTTCTTTATGACTGCTTTGAGAAAGCCATATGAAGTTAAAAGATCCCAGGTACGAGCGTGTGACTGTTGTGAGGTTTGCCATTCTGTTCTTCCTTGTGCTACCCGCACACGGTCATTATGTTCTGAACACGGCGCGCGTCTTCTCCGCAAATTGCTTCCATAGAGAAGGACTCCAAAGGAAATATTACTTTTGTGATTGTTCGGCATTTGTTATCTTCTGTGCTTCCGTTCGACGATGCCAGTCCATAAACACTCAACAAATCGACTTCCACAGAGGTTTAAGAACACTCACCGTGATTTGTCTTCAACAGAGACCCGTGTTCACATGATTTTATCTTCTCGTTCTTCACAAACCACTCTTAACAGACGTTTATTCGTCTGAAGTTGCTGTAGACGACATGCTTCTTGAAAGACGTTGTAAAAATTGGTATTCTTTGTTGATCATACAGATGCACGAGGGTTATTTTGACTTTCCATTTCGAAATATACATTTAAAGCAGTTTGAATGAATTATATATTGTGCACATTCCAAACTTTTACAATTTATAACTTTAGGCTGCATTTATTTATCTTTACCTTGTTGCTATCTTGGCTTACATGACACCCTGGTCTTCTGCTCTGTCAGGTAAACCTTAACCTCCATGTCTACTTGTTACTTAATTAGTCCCTTTCTTCCCCTTCATCTTCCTTTCTTATATTCCTTACATTTATTTGTCTTTACCTTGCTGCTACCTTGTCTTACATGACACCCTGGTCTTCTGCTCTGTCAGGTAGCTCTTAACCTCCATGTCTCCTTGTTACTTAATTAGTCCCTTTCTTCCCCCTCATCTTCCTTTCTTATATTCTTTACATTTATTTATCTTTACCTTGTTGCTATCTTGTCTTACATGACACCCTGGTCTTCTGCTCTGTCAGGTAAACCTTAACCTCCATGTCTACTTGTTACTTAATTAGTCCCTTTCTTCCCCTTCATCTTCCTTTCTTATATTCCTTACATTTATTTGTCTTTACCTTGTTGCTACCTTGTCTTACATGACACCCTGGTCTTCTGCTCTGTCAGGTAAACCTTAACCTCCATGTCTACTTGTTACTTAATTAGTCCCTTTCTTCCCCTTCATCTTCCTTTCTTATATTCCTTACATTTATTTGTCTTTACCTTGCTGCTACCTTGTCTTACATGACACTCTGGTGTTCTGCTCTGTCAGGTAGCTCTTAACCTCCATGTCTCCTTGTTACTTAATTAGTCCCTTTCTTCCCCCTCATCTTCCTTTCTTATATTCTTTACATTTATTTATCTTTACCTTGTTGCTATCTTGTCTTACATGACACCCTGGTCTTCTGCTCTGTCAGGTAACTCTTAACCTCCATGTCTCCTTGTTACTTAATTAGTCCCTTTCTTCCCCCTCATCTTCCTTTCTTATATTCTTTACATTTATTTGGGTTTACATTGTTGCTACCTTGGCTTACATGCCACACTGGTCTTCTGCTCTGCCAGGTAGCTCTTAACCTCCATCCCTCCTTGTTACTTAGTTAGCCCCTTTCTTCGCCCTCATCTTCCTTTCTTATATTCTTTACATTTATTTGTCTTTACCTTGTTACTATCTTGTCTTACATGACACCCTAGTCTTCTGCTCTCTCAGGTAGCTCTTAAGCTCCATACCTCCTTGTTACTTAATTAGTCCCTTTCTTCCCCCTCATCTTACATTTATTTGTCTTTACCTAGTTGCTACCTTGTCTTACATGACACCCTGGTCTTCTGCACTGTCAGGTAGCGCTTAACCTCCATACCTCCTTGTTACTTAATTAGTCCCTTTCTTCCCCCTCATCTCCCTTTCTTATTTATTTGCCTTTACCTTTTTGCTACCTTGTCTTTCATGACACCCTGGTCTTCTGCTCTGTCAGGTAGCTCTTAACCTCCATGTCTCCTTGTAACTTAATTAATCCCTTTCTTCCCTCATCTTCCTTTCTTATATTCCTTACATTTATTTGTCTTAACCTTGCTGCTACCTTGTCTTACATGACACCCTGGTCTTCTGCTCTGTCAGGTAGCTCTTAACCTCCATGTCTCCTTGTTACTTAATTAGCCCCTTTCTTCCCCCTCATCTTCCTTTCTTATATTCTTTGCATTTATTTGTGTTTACATTGTTGCTACCTTGGCTTACATGCCACTCTGGTCTTCTGCTCTGCCAGGTAGCGCTTAACCTCCATGTCTACTTGTTACTTAATTAGCCCGTTTCTTCTCCCTCATCTTCCTTTTTGATATTCTATACATTTATTTGTGTTTACCTTGTTGCTACCTTGGCTTACATGACACCCTGGTCTTCTGCTCTGTCAGGTAGCTCTTAACCTCCATGTCTACTTGTTACTTAATTAGCCCGTTTCTTCTCCCTCATCTTCCTTTTTGATATTCTATACATTTATTAGTGTTTACCTTGTTGCTACCTTGGCTTACATGCCACTCTGGTCTTCTGCTCTGCCAGGTAGCGCTTAACCTCCATGTCTACTTGTTACTTAATTAGCCCGTTTCTTCTCCCTCATCTTCCTTTTTGATATTCTATACATTTATTTGTGTTTACCTTGTTGCTACCTTGGCTTACATGACACCCTGGTCTTCTGCTCTGGCAGTTAAAACTGTTCTTGGTAAATGTATTTGAGCTGCTTTTTCATTTGACATATCATTAAGTTGAATGTAATAAATATTATAAAAGGTTAAAAACCCGATATTTATTTATATACACCCTGTATTAATGCCCTATGACGTGGGAATACAAAAGAATTAAATCAGATTTTATTTCAGTTAAGGCTGACTCTTCATTAAGAACATATACGACTTTGTTCAAGAGTCAAGCCATCGGACTTGTCTATACGGGAGTCACGTTTGAGTAGATTTAGGTACATATCCTAGGAGCATTAATGCCAAGGCTTGTAACCCACTCCATGACAGAAATTATCCCACAGTCATGAATAAGCTAGTCAGACCATTCAATATTCACTCCGCCAGGCCTGCTCTTGGATATGCATTTGCGTCTCTGCTTTGATAGACATTATACTACCAACATCTCCGTCCTGTAGTTACATGGGCCACTGTGTTACTGTATAATGCAACGTTTGTCGATAAGGTATCCACTTAGAGAACGCTGTACAGATTCAGGAGGTGCCCAGTTCAAGTTTCGGTCAGGGTGTTAAGATGAAAGATGAAAGTCTGGTAACTAAATTTCTGTGTACACTGGACTCATGAGAACATTATTTCATTCATCGTTGAACGACACTAGCCCTCTCTGTAGCGTGGTGGTAGCGTCACGTTCAAGAGGTTCCTGGTTTTAATCTCACTCAGGCTGATGTTGGAATGGGTCTACACCAGTTTTTATGGATTCTCGACAGCGATTTACTACATTTTTCCATTGTAATTCATACTTCTATACCTTAATTGTACTCCAGTTTCCAATACAAAATACAGTGTGACCCAAATAAACCTGAACCACTTCAATAGGCCATAACTTTTCAACCAATAATAGGACATACCTGCAACTTTTGGGAGAATATAATTCATAATTGGAGCATTACATTACATCATTTACATACCAAAGAAAATGTTGGAAGTGTCCTCCAACAGCATCTATGCATCGTTAGTCCCATTTTCTTTGATACGACTGTAGACACTGAAGTTTATATGGTTATCTTCAAGTCATTTGAGGAGCAGCTAATCTAATGTTATTTCCAGCAAGATGGAGCAACGTGCCATACATCTAATGACACCATGGAACTTGTAACCAGTTTCTTTGATAATCGAATATTCTGAAATGGTCTGTGCCCCCCCCAGATCCCCTTATCTAACCTCACCGGAGTTTTTCTTGTGGGGGTATCTAAAAATAGTGTACAAGAATAAGCCACGGACAATTAATGTTCTCAAGGAATCTATTCGAACCAAAATAAGTAACATTGGCGAGGATACTCCCCGTAAAACTTCAGAGAATATGGTTAGACGAGTACAGATGTATTATTTTATCTTGACAGGAAGCTTGCGCGGTTGGGATGAGTAGCAACTGTGGTGGGGATAGTGCACCTACCGGTACAATGCGTCACACGGGTAAGATTACGAAAGGGGAGGGCGCTGCATAAGGTGTCTAAAAACAAATTTCATTCTCGAAGCCACTTTTGCAGCTCTTATAAACTAAGTTGTAATTCTTACTATGGTAGTAATCTCCACGCTTTGTTGGATCTTAAATAGTACATAAACATTTGGAACAAAACCCTGTTCTCCTCCAGCAGGCATGATAAGCAACTGTCGGCCTTTCAATATCGCTGCAGAGTCCGTGTAACGTATTTCACTCCAGGCATATGGTCCAGTATGTGCTGTATTTATATAAGTTTGTGCATATAAACTATATAAACTTCACTTCGATATCTCCGAATATTTCGTAAATACTTAAGCCTTTTTGAACGTATGGTGCGATGTTGGACTAAAATTTGTCTGTCACGGTTAGTGCTTTTTTCAAGTAATCCTAGCTTCTAAAGAGCTCTTCTTAATGTTCTATCTGCAGGGAAAGTTATGCTCATCTCATTCTTTGATATTCATAGAATGGTTTATCAGCATGTTGTAACTGCACACACATCAGTAACTGAACATTACTACAGAGATGTCCTGAAAACCTTGCAAGTCCATATCAGGCGTAAAAGACCACATTTCCGTGAAGCAGGCTGTATGCTACACTACGATAATGCGCGGCTGCATATTGCCAATGTTGTTGCTGAATATCTTGCAAAAATCAACGTGAAGTGTATGCCTCACCCTCCCTATAGTCCGGATTTAGCCCCATGTGATTTTTTCTGCTCCCTAACTTGAAGAAACGCCTTCGTGGGAGACATTATCCATCATCAGAAGCAGTGGTGAAGGCTGCGGAGGCGATTTTGAAGGATCGAAGAAATGGTTTCCAGCGTGTCTTTGAAGACTGACAGAAACGCTGAGACAAGTGCAGCACATTCAGGAGAGACTATTTTGAGAATAACCATCAAAATTATGAGGATCAGTAAAGATACGTCGTAAAAAAAATTGTGATTATTCTTGAAAACCGATTGAAGAGCTCCCTAGTTCTAATCCCGGTCACGGTGATAAGATTTTTCCCTTATCCTGAAAGATGTATGTGTGCTAACTCTAAGCTATGAAGCCTGGATTCATTTCATCCATCTTCCGACATTTTTATGGAGTCCGTTTTACCTGTATGTAGTTATTTCAGCTCGCGTACGAACAGACAAAAGTTGTTTGTCGGGACACTGTCCTCAAGTCTGGAGCCAGGAATGCTGGTGGCTTTTGAAACCTTTTAGAAAGCCGTTCCTTTATACGTTTTAATTAGAGTGCTAACCAATTCCCTGGGGCACGAGTAACGCTGTTAAAGAGATACGTTATTAGTTTAATTAAGAAGCGGCTCAAAGTTGACTTCCAAAACTGGACTTGGAGCCCCGAGTAATGAGAACAAAACATAACCGCCCCCTGTTATTACATCATTACATTGAGAACATTAGCCATCCTTCTGAAAGCACTAAGCCTGATTAAAAAAACTAACCTACAACATGTTGAAAAAGGACTTAAAAAGCTGCAGAATATTACGTTCAGGTTTTTAATATCATTTTCACAAAAGTGGTTCAAAGTCTAATAAAATTACCTCAACATCGGAAACTGTGCGTTACTGCTATGAAAAAAAAAAAAAGATAAATTAACCAAATGAACTTTCATATCTATTTATTTTACTTAAAGGTTAAATATAATTCAAAATTATACAAACTTCATGCCCCTGAAATGTTGTCTTGTAGCTGAATATAACTTCTTAAATTAACAGACTATTACAGGAAATCAATGTGCAATGGCAAAGTAGAAGAAATAACTGAAAAATAAATAAAAATTAAACATATTTTAGTAACATAAGAGTCCAAACACTTCAATATCGCCCTGCGATCCTCCAACGTTAAGTCATATCGAACGATGAATGAAATGAATCCAGCGTACACAGAGCTTTGAGTTAACAAACATTCTTTATCACAAGATCACCTGACCAAGTTTAGAACCAGGAAACTCTTGAACGTGACGCTACCACCACGCTACAGAGACGGGCCAATGTTCTCCAACGTTAAGTCATATCGGTCGACGAATGAAAAGATGGTACAAAAGTGAATCGAGAAGATATTGACACATTGCTTCACTCACACTGTTTATTCACAGGACATGTTTCAAGAGCTCTTGCTCCTATCATCAGCTGAAACTCGATTAGTGCAAGTTGAAGTGGTTTCCTCTTTCTCCGTTTTATCAATAGATGGCATGATGTACTGTCAAAGATGTCCGGTGGTGGAAATTCAAAATTCAATGCTCTATGACGATTTTTGTTGATGAAGATTTTTTCCCATACGGAAAGGTCTATGGGGTGATTAACATATTTTATTACAGATGTTTCCAAGTTGATGTCATTTCTAGTATTCAAAAAATGAAAAGCCACTGCTGAATTTTCAGTTTCACCATTTTTAATGTTTCTTAGATGTTCTTTAGTTCTGATGTTAATATTTCCTTTTGTTTTTCCTATATAAATTTTAGGGCAAGTTTCACATTTGATCTCATAGATTCCTGGTTTTTCTTTGGTAGTGATTGAATTTTTGGGAGGGCCTTTTAACAAATTTCTGATAGTAAACCTATTTTGAGGTGCAAGAGTTATGTTGTGTTTTGAGAAGTTTTTTTGGAATTTGTTATAGGCTGATGGGTGGAAGGTGAATTTTTTAAAAAGTTTTTTCTCTTTTTCTCTTGTAGGTTCTAGGGTGGTGGTTTCTTTTATTTTCTTGGGTTTGTTGAGTCTGTTAACTGTTTTGTCTACTAAATTTGGGTTGAAACCGTTGGATATAGCTACTTTTTTATGTGTAGGTAGTCTTCTTGATAATCTTCTCTGTTTAGTGGAAAGTTGATCATCCGAAAGATTAAACTGTTGAAAATGGCATGTTGGTGTTGTTTTGGGTTGAAACTGTTGTTCTTGATGTAATTATCTGTGTGTGTCGGTTTCCTGTAAATACCAAAGGTGAGTTTGTTGTTCATTTTTTTTTTTTTTTTTTTTTGATCTTGATGTCCAAAAAGGGGAGCACACCATCCTCCCATCCACCACCGGACATCTTTGACAAGTACATCACGCCATCTATTGACAAAACGGAGAAAGAGGAAACCACTACAACTTGCACTAGTCGAGTATCAGCTGATGATAGGAGCAAGAGCTCTTGAAACATGTCCTGTGAATAAACAGTGTGAGTGAAGCAATGTGTCAATATATTCTCGATTCACTTTTGTACTAATTTGTGCTTCACTGTCCCTACGCTTCTTCCAAGTTTATACTTTGAATGAAAAGATGTTTAAATCATTTCAGCGTATATAGGGCTTACCCAAATCTTTCAGGATAAGACTTATCGCCCTGACTGAGATTAGAACTAGAGGCCTCTTGAACATGATACTACCGCCATGCTACAGTAATGGGCCAATGTCCTCCAACGTTAAGTCATATATGACGATGAATGAAATAATGACTACAGGGTACACAGAGCTTTGGGCTATCAGACATTTATCTTGCAGAATAAGAGGAAACCTTATTACCTAGACCGAGATTAGAACTAGGGACCTCTTGAACGTGATGCTACCACCACGCTACAGAGATGGACCAATGTACTGCAATGTTAAGTCATATCGGATGATAAATGAAATGCTGAATACAGGATACATAGAGTTCAGAGTTACCAGACATTCATCTTTCAGGATAAACCTTATCGGCCTGACCGAGATTAGAACTTGGGACCACCACGCTACAGAAACGGGACACTGTCCTGCAACGTTAAGTCATATCTGACGTTGAATGAAATGAAATGATGAGTACAGGGTACACTGAGTCTAGAGTTACAAGACACAAGGTAAACCCTTATCATTCTGGCCGAGGCCCGCCTCGGTAGCGTGGTGGTAGCGTGTCTACCTCACGTTCAAGAGGTCCCGTGTTCGAATCTCGGTCAGGGTGAGTTACATGGATAAGGTTTTTCCGGGGTTTTCTCATATCCTAAAAGACGAATGTCGGGTAGCTCTGTGCTACCCTGGACCCTGGGCTCATTTGAGCGTCATTTAACCCATCTCATTCATCGTCCGATATGACTTGACTTTGCAGGACGTAAATTTAAAACAAAAATATAAAATAAATAAATGAAGGAAGGCAGGAAGGCAGGAAGGAAGGCAGGAAGGCAGGAAGGCAGGAAGGCAGGAAGGAAGGAAGGAAGGAAGGAAGGCAGGAAGGAAGGAAGGAAGGAAGGCAGGAAGGAAGGAAGGAAGGCAGGAAGGCAGGAAGGCAGGAAGGCAGGAAGGCAGGAAGGAAGGAAGGAAGGAAGGAAGGCAGGAAGGCAGGAAGGCAGGAAGGAAGGAAGGAAGGCAGGAAGGCAGGAAGGAAGGAAGGCAGGAAGGAAGGCAGGAAGGAAGGAAGCAAGGCAGGAAGGAGGGAAGGAAGGAAGGAGGGAAGGAAGGCAGGAAGGAAGGAAGGAAGGAAGGAAGGAAGGCAGGCAGGAAGGCAGGAAGGCAGGAAGGAAGGAAGGCAGGAAGGAAGGAAGGAAGGAGGGAAGGAGGGAAGGAAGGAAGGAGGGAAGGAAGGCAGGAAGGCAGGAAGGAAGGAAGGAGGGAAGGAAGGAAGGAGGGAAGGAAGGAAGGAAGGAGGGAAGGAAGGAAGGCAGGAAGGAATGCAGGAAGGCAGGAAGGAAGGAAGCAAGGCAGGAAGGAGGGAAGGAAGGAGGGAAGGAAGGAAGGAGGGAAGGAAGGAGGGAAGGAAGGAAGCAGGGAAGAAAGGAAGGAGGGAAGGAAGGAAGGAAGGAGGGAAGGAAGGAAGGAGGGAAGGAGGGAAGGAAGGAAGGGAGGAAGGAAGGAAGGGAGGGAGGGAGGGAGGGAGGGAGGGAGGGAGGGAGGGAGGGAGGGAGGGAGGAAGGAAATATCTTGCCGAAATTCGAACTAACGACCTCTCGAATGTGACACTGTTACTACGCTACAGAGACGGGCCTATGTCTCCAACGATGAGGTTCAAATGAGTCTAAGATACATAGAGCTTTGAGTTACCAGACATTCATCTTTCAGAATTAGGAAACACCTTTTCCTGACCGAGATTAGATCTAACTGCCACTCGAACGTAACGCTGCTGAGGTTATATTTGCATTACAATAAGCGTGCGTATGTTTTGAGTGCCTACTTATATAGTGGAGACCGGAGAAATTAGTTAACGGAGTACATTGACCTGAAAGAGGTTCTTTTTTGTACACATACCCCAGAGAAATGGCTGATGTAAAGGTAGCAAGGGGCACCTCCAGCAGGAACGGAGGAATGTCGACCTTCTGACACAGCCGGGTAATCACAAGTCATTCTGCCGATTACTGGACTCTAATACTGTTTCACTATGCTAAGGGTATCGAGTGGTTGAAAAAATGAATACTATTATGAAAGAATTTAGTGATAAATAGGTCAGGCATATGTTGTAAAGTCTGTGAAATGTCAGCGAGCTGTGTTAGGTGTCACTTCACTCAGTGTATACAAATCTTGGAAAGTGTCACTTCACTCAGTGTATACAAATCTTGGGACATAAATCTATGTCGAAGGCAAGTGAACCGAAAGCAGGATCTTCTCGTATGAAATTTGCCTACGCCAATCACGTTTCCACTTAATCTTACTGACTCAACATTCCATCATTTTTGTGGACTCGTTAAAAGAAACCTGGTGAACAACTTTGAATTATAGCATATAGAATGTAAAACATATTTCATTGCAGGCCTTTATTACTAAGTATTGGTAATATTTTAGGATTTTAAAAATGATACGTCTATGGTAATAGCTGTATATTTTACAGACGTTAAAATGAAAAATGAATTACTTGAGTCTCCAATAACACTGGGCAACAATGAAAATATTTCGGAGTTAAACATAGTGAATTTATATGTATTTCCAACTGCTGAATTAAAAAAATTACCATAAAAATGATAGACTGGCTTTTTTTTAAAGATAAAGTGGCATTTCATTCTTTAGAGTAAAGATTTCAAATTTTGTGGTATTTTTTTTTTGGGGGGGGGGAGTTGGCACACCTGTCAAATAAAAAAAGACAATCAGAGAGATATTTCGGAAATTAAGTGATGCAAAATTTAAGGAAGGCATTTTTGTTGGACCACAAATAAGAGAACTTGTAAAGGATCCTGCATTTGACCAAATTTTGGAGTCGAAAGAAAAGGAAGCTTGGGAAGCCTTCAAGGGTGTTGTTCATGGATTTTTAGACAGCAAAACAGATGACAACTACAAGCATTTGGTGACAGTGATCCTTCAAAAATACCGTAACCTTGGATGCAACATGTCCCTTAAGAACAATTTTCTCGACTTCCACCTACCCCCCAGGAGCCTACTTCGGTAGGTATGGGTTTGGCGCACCCGGGGTCCCGAGCCAACAGTCTCCCTCGTGTGGGCTCCTCTTCGTATTTGAGGGAGACGGTCAACAGGCCCACCCACGTGTAGGCCGTGCGTGGAGACCCGTGGAGAAGGATTTTAGATTCTTGTCTAGTTTAGAGTTTAGGATTTAGTGAACGAAATTTTTAGTAGGTTTTGATTGATGTTTTTTATGTACGTGTATTTTTAATAGGTTTTGTTACACTTGTATAGTTTTTAGAAAGTTTTATATATGGCTTTTGCCATGACTAGTTTTTTTTAAAGGGCGCTGATGACCGCCGTAGTTGAGCACCCTTATATTAATCATCATCATCATCATCATCATCATCATCATCATCATCATCATCATCATCATCAGAATTACATTTGTTATTAAATCAATGAGGGAGTCTGTAAACACAAATGTGTTGAGAATTATTTAGTTTGCTTATTTTCATTCTGTAATGTCTTATGGTATACTTAGCTGGGGAAATGCTAAAGATGTATCAAAAGTATTTAGACTGCAGAAAAGGGCTATTCGTTATATAGTAAATATTCCTTTCACCACCAGCTGTAAACCATATTTTAAACTACTAAAAATACTTCCATTACCCTGTGTGTATATATATGAAGGTCTAGTTAGGACAAGAATTGTACTTGCTCAATTTGAAACAAATTCGCAGATACATACACATAATACAAGAAGTAAATCAGATCTACGCATTATAAGCCACAATACAACTTTATTCACACATAGCTTCGAACATAAAGCAGTATTATTATATAAAAAACTACCCGATGGCATTAAAAGTATAACATCGGAAAAAAAGGTTTAAACTGACTGTAAAAACATTTTTAAGAGAAGGTTGCTATTATTCAGTGGAAGAATACTTAAAACATGATCAACATATCAATGCTTCCTAAAATGATGTTTGTGAATAAATACCTGTGCAACTTCGGAGGTGATACTTGTAATATTCAGAAAAGCTGTAAAAAATATCATACTAAAAGTAATGTCACAGACAACAGATGAGTTTCTAAGAGGTAAAATTAAATAATAAAGTAAATATTGATTTTTTTGGTAAAAAGTATTGTCACACCCTACATTAGAATAGATTTAATATTTATTAGCTTTGGGGGGAATCCGTAGCGGTAGAGCTAAACTATCTCAACAAACACTAGTTACACCACGCGGTAGGGTGGACATGTTATTTTACTGATAACTAGCTTACCTGCATGGTGGTGAAAGGTGGAAGGTCCAGCGAAGGAAAACTCACAAATGCATTTTAAAAAGAGGTTTAATAATTCCAGACAACTTACATTCAATGAGGCTTGTGTTCCGGAGGGTTGCTACAAACACATCCTATCACTCTGGTGGCGGCCGGTCGTCTGGGGGAAGAGAATATCCCATCCCCCCTCCCCAGCGCAGCCAACGAACAAAGTTAAGCCAGTCGCCAGGTCTGACAACCCATACAGGGTTGCCACAGTATGTCTCTTACAGCCTAGTTCTTAAAAATGTAATACATTAAACTATTATGTGACCTAAGTTGCATTATTCTTAATTACTATTTGTATTATTATTCTGTTAAATACTACTGCATTACTTGAATCACTATTGTATTATTTAACTACTATTGTATTATTTAATTACTATTGTATTATTCATAATTGTATTACTCATAAGAAATGTATGGGTAAAAATTTGACGAAGCCATGAATATTGTATATTCCTAAGGTGAATAAAACTATCTATCTATCATCCACTTCCACCTAGACTTTTTCCCTCCTAGTTGTGGAGCTGTTAGTGATGAACATGGGGAGAGATTCCATCAGGACATTTCTGTTATGTAACAAAGATATCAGGGTCGTTGGAATGAAGTAATGCTTGCCGATTACTGTTAGGGATTCTGCGGAACTCCATCACAAGAGGCAAGCTAAAAGACGATGAAGTCAATAGGCCACCACATGATTCTCTTCAGACACGACTATTTGCGAAGTATTTTTCCAACAATTTAGAACTCTTAGCATGTAATTACCAGTTTACAAAAATCAAATGCACTTTCATTGTTGTTAGCATGTATGTAATTAAAATGTATCCTTTTCTCTCAATCCGTTAATATGTAATACTTCCACCTTGTGTATATCATAGAAACTATATATAATAAAACATTTTCACTGTCATATTTGTTTTTCTCAACCCAAAATGTGTAGGAATTTCTCATGAAGTGCTCGAAACATTCAAAAATTAATTTTTTGTTGCCAAGTGTAATCTGCTGGACAGGAAAGCAAAAGAACAAGCACTCTACAAGTACAAAAGACAAAATAAATTCAGTTATAGCTTCTACACTTGAGGCTTTAACCAATGGCCTTATACTGATAAAGAAATACAGTAGAACTTCGTTTACTGTATGTACTGTAATAGTCTATATACAGGATGTTACAAAAAGGTACGGCCAAACTTTCAGGAAACATTCCTGACCTCAAAGAAAGAAAATATGTTATGTGGACATGTGACCGGAAACGCTTAATTTCCATGTTAGAGCTCATTTTATTACTTCTCTTCAAATCACATTAATCATGGAATGGAAACACACAGCAACAGAACGTACCAGCGTGACTTCAAACACTTTGTTACAGGAAATGTTCAAAATGTCCTCCGTTAGCGAGGATACATGCATCCATCCTCCGTCGCATGGAATCCCTGATGCGCTGATGCAGCCCTGGAGAATGGCGTATTGTATCACAGCCGTCCACAATACGAGCACGAAGAGTCTCTACATTTGGTACCTGGGTTGTGTAGACAAGAGCTTTCAAATGCCCCCATAAATGAAAGTCAAGAGGGTTGAGGTCAGGAGAGCGTGGAGGCAATGGAATTGGTCCGCCTCTACCATTCCATTGGTCACCGAATCTATTGAGTTGGGCATCTGCCAACTCCGCAATTGTAAACATTGCACTGACTGCAAAGCCACGTTCGTGATGAACACTAACCAGTTGATGCTACTTACTGATGTGCGTGATGCTAGTACTGTAGAGCAATTAGTCGCATGTCAACACAAGTACTGCAGTCAACATTACTTTCCTTCAATTGGGCCAACTGGCGGTGAATCGAGGAAGTACCGTACATACAAACGAAACAATGGGGTATTTTGGCAATTGTCTGCACGAATGATTTCAATTTACATTTAAAGAGAAATACTAAAATGAGCTCTAACATGGAAATTAAGCGTTTCCGGTCACATGTCCACAGAACATATTTTCTTTCTTTGTGTGTGAGGAATGTTTCCTGAAAGCTTGGCCATACCTTTTTGTAACGTCCTGTATTTGTGCTGTACTACAAACTAGTCGGTAGTAAAAAAGACAGCGAGCTTCTTCTGTCTCAGTTTAGTGTATCGCTTATCTCATATCCGCTTTAACATTAGACGTTCATTTGTCTTGGCTCTCGAAATAAAACATCAATTTCTCTATGTTTGTAACTGCTTGTGTGTGGGTCATAACCACAGCTGGTTCACCAACACTGTCTCAATCTGAATACTCTTTATTTTCATTTTCAGTAACACTACATGATGTAATAATGTCTTTCTACGGTGTCTTCAACAACACCGTAAAGGCCATCGATATTTTTAAAAAATGGCTATAAAGTCTTCCGCACTTATTTTTTCTTCTTCTTCAGTCTTGTTTTCTGGCAAGTCACATACCAGTCCACAACCTTTTCTATGACTATGTTTCTCTTTCAACCTGGTTCCGTGCAGGTGGCGTGAGTGCAGTGTATTCGCCACTGGCAAGAGAATTCGCGAAATGTACCTTGTAAAAGAAGCCTTCATTTACTACATTAAACATGTTTTATCCAAAACATCCTAGTTAATGATGGAGTGGGATAGGGGACAATAGGTCTGGGGGAGGGGTGGTAGGGAGAGAGGAGATGAGAGGGGAGGGTGAGGTTACAGCAGAGAGATGTATAAGTATCTTAGTATGTTATAAATAACAATTAATATCTTGGAAAACGTTAACTCCATATAAAATGTTTATTCTACATAGATTGTTATGTATTTTAAGGTATTACCATTTGTTTATCCCTTACAGGTTACAAGTTATACAGGTCATTCAGAATGTAGAGCACTTCTGAGGACATATAGCGAAGTTTTTTCCGCCTGCCCATTCTTGTACAGTGTGATCCATATAAACCTGAACCATTTCAATATGCCACAACTTTTGAACCCAATAGTAGGACACACGTAAATATTTAGGAGAATATAATACACAATTGGGAGATTACATTACACTATTTACATCTCAGAGAAAATGTTGGACGTGTCCTCCACGAGCATCTATGTGTCGTTGGTCCCATTTTCTTTGATATGACTGTATACAATGAAGTTTATATGGGTATCTTCAAGACACTTGTGAAGTAGCTGGATGATATCGAATTGAGAGAAGGTTATTTCCAGCAATATGGAGTGACGTGCCATATATCTAATGATACCATGGAATTTGTAAGCAGTTTCTTAGATAACACTGGACAAAAAAAATAAGTTTTGAAAGTTTCGAGCACTTCATGAGGCAATTCCTACTAATTTAGGGTTGAGAACAACAAATATGACAATGAAAAATTTTATTACTTCTATTTCTATGATATAACGGGCGCCGGGGTAGCGCAGTGGTTTCGTTCGCGGCTCCCGTTCTAAGGGTCCCGAGTTCGATTCCCGGCTCTGGGGTTGGCGATTTTAAGTCGGCCCTATCCACGCCTTCACCTCTGTCTAGCACACGTGAAGTATCCCCTATGCCCAACGTGGTTCGGAGTCCACGGTAAAAACTGTAGGTCCTCTCACCTCACCGCCATCTTCACTATCACCCTATCATCGGAGGTAATGGACACCGCCCTCTGGGTGCCTCCACCTGAGTAATGGGTCCGGTCATCACTTGGTGGGGTGAGGTTACCCCGAAGGCCAAGGTTGCCATGTGGGGAGTGTTAGTAACTAATTTCTATGATATAATGGTGGAAGTATTACATATTAACGGATTCTGACAAAATGATACCTTTTAATTTCATACATGCTAACAACAATGAAAGTGCATTTGATGTCTTAACTGGTAATTACATGCTAAGAGTTCTAAATTGCTGGAAAAATACTTGGCAGATAGTCGTGTCTGAAGAGAATCATGTGGTGGCCTATTGACTTCGTCGTCTTTTAGCTTGCACCTTGTGATGGAGTTCCGCAGAATCCCTAACAGTAATCCGCAAGCATTACTTCATTCCAACGGCCCTGATATCTTTGTTCCATAACAGAAATGCCCTGATGGAATCTCTCCCCATGTTCATCACTAACAGCTCCACAACTAGGAGGGAAAAAGTCTAGGTGAGAGTGGAGAAAATGGATCTTAAGGGACATGTTGCAGGAGCACTGTCACCAAATGCTTGTAGTTGTCATCTCTTTTGTTGCCTAAAAATCCATGAACACCCTTGAAGGCTTCCCAAGCTTCCTTTTCTTTCCCCTCCAAAATTTGGTCAAATGCACGATCCTTTACAAGTTCTCTTGTTTGTGGTCCGACAAAAATTTCTTCCTTAACTTTTGCATCACTTAATTTCCAAAATTTCTCTCTAATTCCCCAAAAATTAAAATCTTCATTGTAAAAATGAAATGTCACTACCTTCAAAACAAGAGCTAATCTATCATTTTATCGTGATTTTTTAATTCAGCAGATGAAAATATATGTAAATTCACTATTTTTAAGCCCAAAACATTTTCATTGTCGCCCAGTGTAATGAAATAATCTCAAAAGGTCTATGGCCCCCAGATGCCCTGACCTAACCTCACCGGATTTTTTTGTTGTGGAGGTATCTAAAAATAGAGTGTACAAGAATAGACCACGGACAATTGATGTTCTCAAGAAATCTATTCGAACCGAAATAAGTAACATTGGCGAGGATACTCCCCGTAAAACTTAAGAGAATATGGTGAGACAAGTACAAACATGTATAGATGCTTGTGGAGGACACTTCCAACATTTTCTCTGAGATGTAAATAGTGTAATGTAATCTCCCAATTGTCTATTATATTCTCCCAAAGTTACACGTGTGTCCCATTATTGTTTCAAAAGTTATGGACTATAGAATTGGTTCAGGTTTATATGGATCCGTGTTTCACCTGTAGGTATATCACGAGATATTTACATATGTTGCACTATTTATATATTTAATTTAGAGGTTATCGTAGTAGAGAAAGCAGAAAGAATCCAGTTGAGAACTTTACGGTGCACAGGCTCCGTGCAGTTTCATTTGTTTACCTCGACTGTACCCTCTGTAATTACTTGCACGTACGAGATCCCAGTTTACGGCCTTTTGTTGCTGGTTACTGTGCTGTCCATGGTGGTTTGCATCCCGTCTGTTGCTTTGATTGTTGTCGTTATGTTTACGGCAACTTTAACCTCCCAATAAAGTCCCTTCCGACGTTTATAACCCGATAAACTTCCAGAGACGCATACGTTCTTTCTTAATACGCGGTAAAGTTCTCCATTTGCCTGTCTAGAATGTCATTTCAAATAGGATATGAACAAAAGACGCCGCACAATGGATGAGCAATGCGTTTGATTTTCTTTTGTCTTTTTTTCAGTTCACCGTTGCCATGGATATAGGTTTCTTGAATAAAGGATTAGTAATTTTATTCATTCTTCTATAAGAATCGAAGTTACAAATCACAGCTTTTATCAGTTATTGATAGAAAAAACTGAAAGGCCAAAGATAATCTATGTCTCTTATGCAAGGACAGTGACAGCGGTACAGCTAATGACAAAAAATGTTGTATAATAATATATTTTGTGTTTAGCAGAGATAAACATATTTTTCTCCCACGTTGTTTCTGCTTCTGTCAATTGTACAAAATTATTTCTAATTGAAGAGATATTCTTGGGAAATCTTCAGAAATTTGAAGATGTAAATCTTATTTTTCGTATAAATATTTTAATATCTGGAATATTTTCGTGTCTTATTGCACTGCTATTCAAATATTAGTTACAATTTCTGTCATATATTTACGATCTGACACAAATCTTTGCCCGAAAAAATTTTGGTTACTATTTTATTTCTCCTTTTTTTCAAAAATGGTTCAGCGTGGGTTTGACACGTATTTTAGCGGGACCTAAATTTTTATACAGTAATATTTTGTCTATCTCTCAAGGTTTATCAATTATAAAATAGTCACCAGAATCAACAGGATTTCTGAGCAATTTCCCAGAAACTTCAATATACGAAGGGTGTCGTAAATTTTAATCATCACTCTTTAAAAATGTGATAGTGTTTGTGGTGATATGTGCTTGTTAGTTCTCTGCGTAGTGACCATCCAGATTTAGCCCGCCTCGGTAGCGTGGTGGTAGCGTGTCTGCCTCACGTTCAAGAGGTCCCGAGTTCAAACTCGGTCAGGGTGAGATACCTTGATAAGGTTTTTCAGAGGTTTCCCTTATCCTGAGAGATTAATGTCTATTAACTCTGAGCTCTGTGGATTCTGGACTCGTTTGAGCATCATTTCACCTATTTCACTCATCGTCCGATATGGCTTAACGTTGAAGGACATCAATTAAAAAAAAACACTAATTCCAGATTTACACATTTTCCCCAGAGTTTTCGCTTTAAACCACTCTTCCATTCATTAATGACTTAATTTCTGTTGTCAAATCGGCGACCACTCATTGGATTCTTTATTTCCGGGAACAAAAAAGAGTCACTTAGTGCGAGATCGGGCGAATAAGGCCTCAAAGCCACATTCTTTTGTTTTGTCAAGTGCAACTTGAGATGAATGAGCTGGTGCATTGTCAGACAGAAGACGAACATATTTGGAGAGCATATTGCGTCGTTTCTTAATCAGAGCTGCTCGTAACTTGTCCAGAAGATTGCAGTAGTATCTGCCAGTGATGGTTTGACCCTTGGCAAGATAATCTGTAAGGATCACTCCACGACAGTCCCAGAAAACTGAAAGCATGACCTTCCCAGCTGACTTTTGCATCTTTGACGTTTTGGGAGGGGAGGAGTCGGCATGTGTCCACTGCCAGCTAAAGGCTTTTGTCTCTGGATCATACTGATAGATCCAGGATTCATCCATGGTTACCAGACGATCAAAAAAATGTTCTTCATCCTGTCCCAACAGCATCAACATCTGTCTTGAAAGGTCACGCCGTGTTTGACTTTAGAAAGGGGTTAACAAACGTGCAGACATGTTAGATATGTGCAGTTCGTCCACACGCAGTAACTAAGATGTGTCTTAGTTTTTTTATTTATCCAGATTTATGAACCCTATTTCACACAGTGGTATATTAGAGTTAGAGTTGATACATAAAAATACACAATTTTAACAAAAATATTTTAAATACTAGAAGGAAGAAAATATGTTATAATCTGATGCATATTAATTTAAACTATTTCAGACGTTTAAACACTGAGTTTATAAACATCATGAAGTACTTATACTGTTGTGGCTTCATTAGCAAAGATGTGAGCGGAGCAGAAAATTCAGTTCCTAGAGAGTCTAGCTTGAATATTAATTCTTGTCTTTCTCTCCAGAAAATGGGACAACAGAAAAGGAGATGAAACACAGTTTGAAATTCTTCACCACACATGCACTCGGGGTTAGATGTTAAGTGAAAGCGTGATAAGTATTCACCAAATTTACCATGTCCTCTTAAAAATTGTGTCAAAACAAAATTTGGAACAAGAGTTTCACATTTTCCTCTGTCATATACACCAGGGAAAAATAATGTTTTTGTTAAACTTCCATTTGTAGTTGTTAGCCATTGTTGGTTCCATTCTTCAAGAATATGTTGATGTATTATTCTCCTTACATTAGAAATAGGACATAAAGAGTATGTCACAGGAAGATTGGATTCTGCAGCCTTCTTAGCCAAGCAATCAGCTCTCTCGTTACCTAAAATTCCACGGTGTCCTTTAAGCCATACCATGCAAATATGTCCTGGGTGGTTTTGAAGCAAGGTTCTGATTTCATGTGCTAATGAATTTAAGTTGTATTTATCATTAATAGCGAGTAGAGCTGATTGTGAATCACTGTTCCCATTAACAGTACACCATTTTATAGCTTATTTAATTGCTAAGAGCTCCGACTGGAATACAGAACATTCAGGTGACAATTTAAACATGGAGTGAGTTAGTTCCGTTTGGTTTTCATAAACAACAAAAGCACATCCTACTGCAGATATATTATCTTCAAATTGGTAACGCGAACCATCTGTATATATGTAATAATCATGAAAATTACATATTTCCTTTAAACAGGTTACAAAACTTGATGGGTGTCCTGCTGTGGTAGGATGCTCCGGGATTTGTAGTTTTAAGTGAGACAGATAAGGCGCACATTCAAGTTCATGTCTCATATGTCTCATTCATGATCATTTGGATGGTTGCTCGTCTGTCTTCCAGTATTAAACACTCCACTTTCTTCACTGTGACAGCTGACGGTCTACCAGCTCTTGGCTCATCTGCCAGGGACATGTGACCAGTTTGAAAATTCATTTTCCACCTCCGAATAGTGTCATACGATGGGCAATCATTTCCATAAACAGTCGTTATCTCATCATGGATTTCGCGGGCAGTTTTGTCCTTCAAATGCAGGAACTTGATCACACTAACAGCCTCAATTTTCTCCATCTTACACCTCAGTCAGTTCTGGCACTCGCTGTAAAAACAAAAGGACTCAAAGCAGTGAAACTACCAACATTATGTCCCGAAGGATCAATGATGACAATGAAGAATTTTCATCACTCTAGCGTAAAAACTACCGGGTGATAGTTAAAGCTTTACGTCACCTACTCGTATTGAAGTGGTGTAGGTTCTTTTCGGTTCGTTGTCCTTTTGAGTGCTTGGTTAGGGATGGAGTATGAAGGGTTTGACGGTGAGATTGAAAGGTTGGTGTTTTGTCTAATTGTCGGTGAGCTGGGATCTCTTTCTCAGGGTTCGGTTATGAAAAGTCGTGCTGACCGTCTCTCAATTCCTTTATTTTCTTTAACCTGGCTATCTCTTTACTCTCTTGCTAACACTTTCGTTGTCTTCCTAATTTTCTTTTCCCCTTAACGTTTTTTACGTTACTTTGCTAACTCCCTTTATTCCCTATATTTGCACTATCTTCAAGACCATAACTCTACTTCGGACTGCGACATCGGATCCTACTTCTCTCCCAATAACACGTCTTCTTCCCGTCGTATGAAGTACCAGAGTGACGCTTTTTCCCCCGTCGTACTCCCATCCTCTATTCTAGCTTTACTCGTCTATCACAGCCCGTTTTCTATTCCTTTACTATTTTACGCCAATCACGTGGTTTACTCTACATTTTATTGGCAGGGTTTATTTCTTTAATTTTCTCTTATTGGTCACTTTCGTCTGTCTTTCCTATGCAGCAGTAATATTTTCCACCCCTTTGGGTTGTATGACCTCTCAGCGTCATAACGGTATTCTATCATGCTTGGCTGAATTTCCCTTAAGCTGGCGTCTCGATGTCGGGGTAACCTTCGAGGGTTTTTGTTCTATTATTCTGTTTCCTGCCTTGTCTTTGTGCTCAGAAGCAGCTCCTGTCGGATTTTTCCTTCATTTACACTATATTGCTATTTCGAATATTCTTTTTATCTTTATTTCTTATATAATTTATTCCCTTTTTATTCCCATTATGCTTATTTATGATCTCTACTGTTGTATTAATTTCTAGTTATCTTTTCCCTCTTGGAGCCTGAGGTTTCTGCTTCAGAAGGTAAATAAAGGCTTAGAGAATCACATCTAGACGTTCAGTTGTCTAGAACAGCGGTACGGAGAGTGAGAGATAAACGTCACGTTTCTTGTCAGTGCATGCATTAGTGCATAACTTAATGGATATGTCTGCCCACGGCTAGGAGGTGCATACCAAGTATGTGTATGAACTTTCGGAGCATGCATTAAGTTCATCTCGTACCAGACTCACAACTTGAATAAGTTTATCTTCTGTGTATCTGATATGCACACATACATTAATCTTTCTGCTTACCTTTGTACCAAATACACTTGAAAACTCCTGTTCCTCTATCTGCATCAAAATAAACATTATCTTAAAATAAGACCTGGATCATTCCTGGCGACGAATACGCTACGCTCACTTCGTTCTCGGTCAGCCAGCCAGGTGAAAAGATAATGGATATCAACATTCCCACCATCAGCATATTTATAAAATATAACCACAACGAAACACTGGATATAACAGAACTATAAACAAAGACAAAACACTATCAAAAGACTGTTTTCAGTAAATGAAATGCCAGGTCAGGAGTTGGCGTGAGTATAGAAAATTGTGTCAAAGAATCGTAACTACTTAACTTGATTATCAAGCTGTATTGGTCTCTGCTTCTTAATTCGACGGAGTTCCATTTTAAAGGCCGGCTTCCAAGAGGAGCTGAACTGAAATCCAGCATCACGATTAAGTGTGCTTCTTTCCGAGGAAATCTCCAAAGCCTCCTTAATTCTCTGCTCCCAGTAACTGTTGCATTTTTCCAAGATGGTCGTCTCCCGAAAATTGGCTCTATGGTCGTTATCAAAACAATGCTCTGTCAGTCCAGACTTCTCAGATTGCATTAAACAAATCTTCCGTTCATGTTCGTTTATTCTGGTAGCAGTGGTGCTTCCGGTTTGTCCTACGAGGGCTGTTAAAAAAGAATGATCACAATTTGTTTACGGTCATAATTTTTCGCACTAAAATTAAATATTATTACATTCTGTTAGCTTAATGAGAAACAAACACACCGTAGTAGTTTCATTGTTGGTACTCCTGGTTCCCGCCTGTGAGAACCAGGCAAGTTCAGACATGTTCAGTATCGCCTTCCGCTGCATTGAAGGTAACATGCAGTTAAAGTTGATGTTAGAGGAATATCCAGAGCTTCTTTCAAACGTAATCACTGCTGATGTCACTTGGCTACATCATTTAATCCTGAGAGCAAACAGCAAAGCTCAGTGTGGAAATGTCCTTCATCACCAACCCTCCAAAAAATCAAAAGTGGTTGCATCTGCTGGGAAAGTTATGGTCATCTAATTCTTTGACATTCATGGAATGGTTTATCAGCATGTTGTACTTGCACACACATCAGTAATTGGACAATACTACAGGAATGTCCTGAAAACATTGCAAGTCTATATCAGGCGCAAAAGACCACATTTCTATGAAGCAGGCTGGATGCTGCATCAGGATAATGCGCGGGGTCATATTGCCAATGCTGTTGCTGAATATCTTGCAAAATTCCATGTGAAGGGCATTCCTCACGCTCTCTATAGTCCGGATTTAGCACCAATGTGACTTTTTTCTATTCCCTAACTTGAAGAAACGCCTTCGTGGGAGGCATTATCCATCATCAGAAGCAGTGGTGAAGGCTGCGGAGGCGGTTTTGAAGGATCTCTCCAAAAATGGTTTCCAGCGTGTTTTTGAACACTGGCAGAAACGCTGGGACAAGTGCATCGCTTTCAGGGGAGACTATTTTGAACAGGGCCATCAAAATCATGAGGATGAGTAAAGGTACGTTGTCAAAAAAAGATAGTGTTCATTCTTTATTGAACAGCCCTCGTATATACGGTGTACCACATTCACAGGGAATGAGGTACACTCCCGGAACTTGGAAATCCAGTTTCTCTTTCACTAGTCTCAGCAGATGCTTATTCTTCGGAGGTGACTTGTGTATGGTCCTGATGTTGTATTTGGCGAGAATTCTGCTGATACTGCCGGATAGATTGCCGGTAAACGGGATGTAGGCTGTAGCGGTAAGCTTATCTGACGCTTGCTGTATTACAGAATTCCCTTTCCTAGCTCTGGTGATCGAGGCTGCTGATTCTGCTGGATAGATTGCCGGTAAACGGGATGCAGTCTGTAGCGGTAAGCATATCTGACGCTTGCTGTATTACAGGTTTCCCTTTCCTATCTCTGGTGATCGAGGCTGCTGATTCTGCCGGATAGATTGCCGGTAAACCGGATGCAAGCTGTAGAGGTAGGCCTATCTGATGCTTGCTGTATTACAGATTCCCCTTTCTTAGATCCAGTGATCGAGGCTTCAACGTCATATTCGGAGTAGCCGCTTTGACGGACAGTAAATCTCATGTGTTGTAATTCTTGTTTTAAGTGGCTGGGGTCAGAGATAGACGAAGCTCTGTAGGTCAGTGTATTGAGAACTCCCAGTCAGTTGTTGAGGCATGATGGAAACTATGAGCGTTCAGATAGACATCGGTGTGTGTAGGCTTGCGTTATACAGCATGCCCCAGTATACCGTTGCTGCTTTTTGAACAAGAATGTCCAGGAATGGAAGAGCTCCATCCTTCTCCACTTCCATGGTAAACTGTATTTGAGGTCGAAGGCTGTTGAGATGCGCAAGAAAGCTAGGCAAAGTGTCTGATCCATGTGGTCAAATTACAAAAGTGTCGTCCACGTATATTTGGAAATGAGATGTTTTAAGTGGGGCTGTGGCAAGTATTTCATGTTCTAGGTGTTCCATATAGAAATTAGCTATAGCTGGTGACAAAGGGGAGCCCATTGCTACTCCGTCTACTTGTTCATACAAAGTACCACCAAACCAGAAGAAAGTGGACGTCAGGTTATGTCGGAAGAGCTCTATGGTATCAGCCGGAAACAGTCTTTTTTTCAGAAATGCGATTTTTGATAGTGTTTTGTCTTTGTTTATAGTTGTGTTGTACCCAGTATTTCATTTGAGGTTATAACATTTTATAAATATCCTGATGGGAGAGATCTACACTCCCGAAACCTTGACATCTAATCATCTCTTCACCTGGCTGCCTGCTAGAGAAGAAAATAAATGTCGCCAGGAAAGCTTCAGGTCTTATTTTCCTTTATCAGTCTAACCGGATTTTGTTTCCATGGAAAGGAACTGGCATATTAGATGCTTAAAGAATTATTAAAACTAGTAAAAGATCACCTCCGTAGCGTGTATTCCAGTGTACCTCCCTCCCGTTCAAGAGGTTCCTCGTTCAGTCAGGGTGATAAGGTTTTCTCTTGTCCTGAAACATGAATGAGTGATAACTCTAAACTCTATGTACCCTGTACTCATTTGAACGTCATTTCATTGATATTTCGATATGTCCTAACCGGTTGAAGTAAGGTGGGTTCCTTTGGATAAAACGGTTTGGCCGATTCTTGAAATTATTCTATACTGTGACAAAAACGCACAAGACAAACTACTAATTGTACTTTGTCACTAGAGCGTTGTCCGAGTAGTTACCTTCATTCACTTTCTCTTTGTAGCAAATACTTCTACTTAAAGTTCGCTTTAGCTGCGACAAGTTGCTCTGCGTGTAATTTCTCTGATGTTCACACGACGTTTTCTTTTTATACTGTTTTGCTTGCCAACTGTGTTTACGTGGACATTTTTAAAGGGATAAAGAAACTAAGAGAGTATGGTGACCACTGAATCAACTGTTTATGCCCATAATGTTAGTTTTAAAGGTGTAGGTAAGAAAGGGTTTACTGAAACTGGAGAAGTGGCGAGTATTTTCTTATTTTACCATGGTTAAGGCACGCAGTTCATGCCAAATACATCTTTGTGCATTGACTATTTCCAAGATATGATTCTTTGTTAGTCAGGATTTAAAATACTATCAAGCAGTAAGTCGCTATTCGTTTGTTTGCTTTTCTAAAGAACCATGACCTTCAACAAGTGCTGGAGGTATGTAGTACCCTGAACGTTTCTACCTGTTAACGTATAGGTCCGGGAGAGTTACGCCAATCCAGGGGAAGAAATAAAATACATATGGAGTATATAATTATCGCCTGGTAGGTCATGAAGATGGGTCAGGAAGAGCTCTATGATATCAGCCGGAAAATGCTCCTTCAGAAGTTGGACGGCTATGGGCCAATAAGTGTATGTACAAACTGTGTGGAGTTACTCACATGATGTGGGCAATCCCCTACCAGAGGTTGTAATAGATCAGCCAGGTGACGTGTCAGCCGATATATAGGGCTGCTCATGGCGTCCACAATGGCTAACAAGCATTATCTTATTGTCAATTTAATTGTAGCAATATGGTAATAGACAAAAGCCCAGTTTGCTGTTTGCGCAAATCTACAAAACTTTTTGTGTGTAACTGTACTGCGAGTAGCAGCCAAATTGGCAAGTTTTCGCTCCGGTTGCAGGATTTAGCAACAGTAAATCTTCAAGCTCCAGCCTTTTAATTAAAAGCTGCAATATATACCTATTTATGCAGACTTTCAGGACATTAAAAAGCTCTAAGGAAAAAGCTTGCTAACGAAACACCTTGGCCTGGTTTTCTACCTTCTGTTTATGCGAGTTTAAAACGACTTCCAAGGGAGACATTTCTGAGGTTACTTCGCGCTAGAAGCACCCCCCCCCCTTCCCGCCATCATCATAATCCTAACGACCGCATTTTCCCACTCCTCTACGATTGTTTCAAAGACCGAGAGTTTTGCCTTTCTGTTCCCTTTTTCGTAATGCGATAATTTTATAATTAATTCCTGAAAAGTATTGTAAAAATGGTTTTGTGCAACTATACTAACGAATTGCTGAAATTTCGCAAAAAAGAATGTAATGTTATTCTTTTGTTTTGCTATTTATTTAATTGATATATTATAGTTTTGTGCTACAGAATTAGTTCTTCAATATCAACAATATTAAACAATCTAATGACAATTTAACTTATCATTAATCATTTAAAAGTAGTGAAATGGTGGATAAATATTGAATACCCCGGATAAAATTACACTATGTAACTCAGATTCAGAAAGTTGAAATGTTCCAGTAATATATACACAAAAATTGTACATTTTTCTTTTAAAACAACTAAAATTAACAAACGCCTGCCTTTTCACAGATATATTGTTAAAAGACTGCCTTATTCGTCATTAGAAATTCGTAACTCAACTTTTACTTATGAGTTAACAAATACATTACGTATACATGTCCATTTAAAGTTTTTGATACGCAGTTAGTAATTTCTCTGACGGACACACAACGTTTCCCTTTCATACTGCCTACTTACTTGACACGCTAACTGGATATTCGAGGATAAGCTCCTTACCACGGAACACAAAACACACCCAAATTCAACTGACGGACTTGCCGACTGAAGCTCGAAACTGACTTTTGGGTTTCACATCGGCTTTTATATAACCTTCTGTACGAGAGATATTTATAGTAGTATAATGTATTGAGTTACGCTATTAAAACAGTCTCGAAAAGATTTTCCTGAATAACAAACCGGCTTCATGACGTCAGATAAGGCTTAACCTTGAAGGAGAGTTAATTTCTCACAGCAGGCAGGTGCGATCGTCAATATGACTTACATATTAAAACCCCAGTCTTTGACATTACATTCTACGTGTATGTCCAAAAGATAAAAAAATGAATAACGACAAGCGAATATGGGAATACAATAGACTTTAACTGATAGTCAAATGTTTTAAAACTGGTTGTCTAGGTGACGGTCTTTGACATTACGTTCTATTTGTATGTCCAAGAGATAAAAAATGAATAACGACAAGGGAATATGGGAATACAGTAGACTTTAAGTGATAGTCAAGTGTTTTAAAACTGGTTGTCTAGGTGACGGTCTTTGGCACTACGTTCTATTTGTATGTCCAAGAGATAAAAAATGAATAACGACAAGGGAATATGGGAATACAGTAGACTTTAAGTGATAGTCAAATGTTTTAAAACTGGTTGTCTAGATGACGGTCTTTGACATTACGTTCTATTTGTATGTCCTAGACATAAAAAATGAATAACGACAAGGGAATATGGGAATACAGTAGACTTTAAGTGATAGTCAAATGTTTTAAAACTGGTTGTCTAGATGACGGTCTTTGACATTACGTTCTATTTTTATGTCCAACAGTTTAAAAAATAAATAAGTTGTATTGTACAACGGAATGAGAAATTAAATATTTTAAGCCACAATAAGGAATATTTGATATAAATTGTGTTTTTAATAAGAGATTTTTTGTATAGGAAAGTTTTGTCTATTTCTTAATTGTTTACCAGTTGAACAGTAGTTGTTCAGAATGAAGGAAACATATGAACATTCCCAGAAAGTTCAGTTGTAAAATTAAATTGAATAATTCTTTCTCAGAAAATAAATATTTTTATAAAATGTTCCGTGGCAAAGATGCATCTGTGTGGGGATGTTTTTAAGTAAAGTCCTATCGATAAGTCATATTGGACGTTGAATGTAGTTCTGTTTAAATGAGTCCAGGTTCCATAGAGCTTAGACTTGCCGGACATATATACATCTTTCAGGCTAAGAGAATAGCTTTATAACCCAGACCAAGGTTAGTACTCGGGATCTCTTTACACGCTACCACCGCAACACAGAGGTTGGCAAAATTATCCGTTGAAGTCTCGTCAAAGTATATTTACGTCAGATCCGAACGTTGAAGACGTGTACGTCAATAGTCTTCATCAGTCATTAGCGGTTGCAATTACCTTGAGGCGAATGCTTCTAATCAGACCGCAGCGCGATCCTTGTTCACGCCTCAGTTGCATCTGTGACCTAATCAGATTACCACCAAATCAACATGCTCTGCTCCCGTAACCACGGACGACGATAGCACTTGGAAACTGTGTCAACCGCGGGATGCGAACCTAACACATTCCACTTTTGATCTTATGTTCAAAAAAGTTGCAGTTCAGGATTTTCAAAATATGAATTGACACTATTTTAGGATTTTTCTGTTCATGACTGTTTTTGAAGTGAAAACTTCCTTAGGCGCGTTTAGCAGTTTTCACGCTGGAATATGTGACCCTGATTCAGGTGTTGTCGACTCGAGTCGGCTCAAACCGAACTAACCCCCCCCCCCACAATTATTCCTTATTTCAGTCTTATATTGTCAATACCGCTATACACCATAGATTTTCTGTCACACTCAACAGCGTATCAACAAAACCCATCCAGGTATGTTCTAACATATTTCAAATAATATGAAAAATTCAGAAACCCTACAGGAATTTCATTAAAAAATAATTGTCTTAGGGCCGTTCTTATAAACGTGTCGGTAACCGATTCGGTCAGATAACCTTCTGTCACTTAACAAGTCGACCACATGTCAAATTCCACTCTAAACAATAATAATAGTCAAAATGAACAGATAAGATTACCGAAGTTCGGTATTTGAATAACTAAAACGATAATAACAAAAAATAAAACGAGGGTGCTAATTGGAAATGAAAGTGCTAGGAATTCGTGAAAGAGGTGTTTCATTTAAGAACTGCTTATCTTTGGAAGGTATGGAAAGGTAGAGTCAGACTGAAAAATTCAATGTCATAGCCGGAATTTGAACCACGGATCTTCTGGTTTCCGTTCCAGTCGCTCTAACCATTGAGCCACTATGGCCAACGTGCCGATATGACATTAAATTCTCCAACTGACTCATATTTTTCTCGGTAAAATACTTATTCCTTGTTTCACATAAGCTTTCCCTGTATCTCTTAACGGTCACGTGACCTTATCACCTCTGATTGGCTGCTGCTGTGGTATAGACTGTTGTGCGGTAAAATTAGTTCGTTATTTAACATGGTGACATATCTTTATATGTTGGAAGAGAATTGTCAATTTATTTAATATATATTACGCAATATAGTTGATTTATCTGAAATGCATGTTAATTCTTAAACGAAGTAAAGAGGAGGCTCCTTTGCTCTCAAGCACATAACACGATAGCACGTGATTTAGCGGTAGTGATGACATTTGTTTATATGACTTTAATCACTGATCTTGTTTTGAACTGGATTATTATTATTATTATTATTATTATTATTATTATTATTATTATTATTATTATTATTATTATTATTATTATTATTATTATTATTATTATTATTATTATTATTATTATTATTATTATTATTATTATTATTATTATTATTATTATTATTATTATTATTATTATTATTATTATTATTATTATTATTATTATTATTATTATTATTATTATTATTATTATTATTATTATTATTATTATTATTATTATTATTATTATTATTATTATTATTATTATTATTATTATTATTATTATTATTATTATTATTATTATTATTATTATTATTATTATTATTATTATTATTATTATTATTATTATTATTATTATTATTATTATTATTATTATTATTATTATTATTATTATTATTATTATTATTATTATTATTATTATTATTATTATTATTATTATTATTATTATTATTATTATTATTATTATTATTATTATTATTATTATTATTATTATTATTATTATTATTATTATTATTATTATTATTATTATTATTATTATTATTATTATTATTATTATTATTATTATTATTATTATTATTATTATTATTATTATTATTATTATTTTTAGTATTATTATTTTTAGTATTATTATTTTTAGTATTATTATTTTTAGTATTATTATTTTTTTAATTTTACGTCCTCCAACGTTGTCATATCGGACGGTGAATGAATTGGGTGAAATGATGCTCAAATGAGCCCGGGGTCCACGGAGCTTAGAATTACCTGACATTCGTCTTTGAGGACAAGGGAAAACCCCGGAAAAACCTTATCCAGGTAACTCACCCTGACGGAGATTCGAACTCGGGACCTCTTGAACGTGAGGCAGACATGCTACCAGAACTGGATTAGTCATATATCGCCATTCGAAGGTATGTTGTGCCTATTGTGAGAGCTGAATTATTTTATTGATCGTTTATTGCTCGTGTACTTATTATATGTATAATGGCAGAGTCTACCGTCAGTTTTTCGCTGAAGCATCGCAAGGGAAACCTTTACAAAGCGGCGAAAAAAGGAATTGTGGTGCATTTGTTTAATGCACTCACAGAGAAGAATCCGTCTTTGTGAGTGAGAGAAGTCGAACAGCTGTGCTCTGAACTTACAGATGTGTTAGATGCGTAAGAACATCGCGACATGAAATTGAGACAACAGGAAAACTTACCACTCCAGGGGCGATATTGCTGTGTGGCGAAGACGTTATTTAAGGACAATCAGACTGTACCGGGATACAAGTTGCAAAATATACTACCTTGACGAGACTTGGATGAATGAAGGACACACGACAAGTATGGCGTGACACGACTTTTAAGACTGAAAGACAAACATTTTTGCTAGGTATGTGTGTTGTTTTTAAAACATCCCAGTGGAAAAGGCCGAAGGCCTTTCATTATAAACTTGTTTCAGTTTCACTGCTAATTCATTCAGTTTAAACTTGCTCAGTTTCATTATAAACTTCATTATTTTTGCATGCCTTCATATTCTTATTTGTATCTATCTCCCTGGCAATTATTATGACGTTTACTGCAGGTTTAAATGTGACGCGAAGGCACCGCCTATGGCCTATGGCGCATTAGCCATTTAGGGTGATGGGGAAGGTAGTTGCACGCGGAGTGATACATCCCAGCGGGGCAAGGTTATATGAAACAGAGATTAGGAGTTCTCATAATCATATGAGACAACTACCTTAATGACGATTTGCAGCCTCTAAATACTTTAAGGCCCGGGCTTTATAGTTAACCTCTGTTAGGTCAAATAATGGAAATTAATTGTTCCTTCACACCAGCCGTGTGTAGGCTAAAGTGTGGAAAGGTAAGTCAAAATGAAAAATGCAATGCTATAGCCGAGATTAGAACCATGGATCCTCTGGTCTCCGTCGAGCCGCTCTAACCACTGAGCTACTATGGCCAACGTACCAAAATGACATTAAATTCTCCCACTGACTCCTATTTGGTTATTTTTATTGACAGTTTCTCTTTATTGTGAGCAGTAAAACGTAAAACATCAGTAAATTAAACGTAATAAGACGTAAATAATTAAATTATGACGTATTAAAATGACGTTTTGCGTTTATTTTCATTTACAACTTATAGGTTATGTTTTTCCACAAACTGAAAGACCGACCGAGGGTAAACATATTTGATATATAAATTTGATTTTATAGAAAAAATTTAAGTATATATAATTTAGTTTGGAAAATAAAAATTTAAAGACAAAACATCGGACAAAAACATGGAATAAAAATGCAATGAAATATGTGTATCAGGAAGAAACAAAACATGAAAAATGATTGTGAAAAAGCACGTAATTTAATATTAAAATAAAATACATGTAAAACGGTACATTATGTGATTTGGTTTTGCTTCCTTTATACATCCTTTATTTATAACCCACAGTCGCAAGTAGGTCTTCTTTCATTTGTTTCAGAGCACACTTAGCGTAAGTCATGAAATGTTTAGTTATGTTTAAGAATGATTTATAATGAAGAGTTTTTAAGTTTTCACTTCTGTCGTGTGTTCTTAAGCGCACACATTTTTTTGATTTGTATATGAAGCCCTTTCAGAGAATGTTTACAATTCCAATTTACCATAATTTGCATTTTTCGTACTTCACGTGCGCTTTTTCCGGATATTTTTCACTCCATTCTGTGTTTATAACTTAATATTACCTTTGGAAGGCTCCCTATTTGATTATCAGACTCGTGACATTACGACTTCGGAACTTCAAAGATCATAAACGGAGAAAATACGACCCTTCACGCAAAAGTTACTACTATTTGGTCAGTAGATGTCTCTGAAGGGCAGTCACAGAGCGTAAATCAGCTGTCAGAGAAATATTACTTTGTAGAGTTGGCAAGTCCCCTACGGATTCGTAATATTGCAAGTAATGGCATGATGTCCTGAGAGGCGGTCGTAAAAAAATGGGGAAAACCATTTCGACTGTTTATGTTCCTCAGGAGTAAATATACTTTTCATTTGTTTTCATTTTTGATGTCTCTGCCATTTACGTTTTATGATCTCAAAGATGTGTAGAGCGAGTTTAATTAAAGTTGCAGTTTTAAAAATATTTTCATGACAAATGAAGTATATACTTTGGTAAAACTGCTAAATAGTAAGAGATAGAAGAAAAAGTATTGTACAAGGAACGTAGATGCTTAAAAAACACATTTGTTACGAATGACATTTTTATAACCTCAACTGTTTGTAGGAAATCCGATGGTGCGATATGTTTAAGCTCCATTCACGTACGAACATTCGCATTAACGCGAGAGGTGAACTTCAATTACTTGTCAGCTCAGTGTAGTTGTGGTCACTTAAAAATCTAGCAGCTACCATAATGTTGTGATTTGCTTCTAAAGCTCAGTTTCATCACAATATTGGTTATGTGAGTTACACACTCGTCACAACACACGTTATGTATCACTGTTTTAATTATGAAGCACTTCAATGTTAAGGTGTATTCATATATCAAGAGAAACACACGAATTTCTTCAGTCTTAAAGACACACAGAGTAAATATTTGTTTAAACCAAAAGCAACAAACTGTTATAACACAACTATGTAGCACATTTTAAACTGATTTAACATAACTTATGTTTCAGTTGTCAACATAAGCTGTTAAGAACTGCTAACAGTACATATAACACTGAATAACTCGAACACTAACACAAATAAGCAATAAAATATCGCTAGAATTGCTGAGTACACTGATTAGCGTATAAACAACACGCCATCTTGTAATTCTGAAGTTAGCATACAGCGTTCAGTTGTTAAACATTTGAGCATCGTACTATACAAATATAATAATTTGTAAGATAAAACTTCACTTATCTTAAATGAAAATGATGAAAATGTTCTTACTAATTGATTTTTTTATTATTCTCGTTATTATTCCTAATAAAAACATAAATGATGCTTTAAAATTACTAAATTTATAAGATAAAGCTATAAAATTCACATTAGATACAGAAATTAATGGATTTCTTCCTTTTCTATATCTAAAGATGATAAGAAATAATAAATTAAACTTTGGTATGTGTAGGAAGTCTACTCATACTGATAATTACATAAAAAATAAAGTTTTAACCCTTTTTCACATAAATTTGCTGTTTTTAATAGTTTGATTTGTAGATTAATAAATATACCCCTGAATAATGAGGAATTTAATAAAGAATACAAACATATTATTAATAATGATAAATGTATATGTTAAAACATTATTAATGATATTTCTGCCCTTAAAAAGTAAACTAAGATTATAATTTAAAAAACAGCTACCATACTTGGAGAAGGGGAAATTATGAAATTATGCATGAGACAGCAAAAAAGATTAGAGAAATCAAATAGTTGGTGGGCTATATAGGAGGAATTATGGAAAAAATAGGAATGGAAGATATATTGAGATTAGAGGAAAGGAATACAAGCGATGTGGGTAAATTAGTAAAATGCAGAATAAAAGATATAGAAAGACAGGAAATATGGGGACCTCTAGAAAATATGAAATCATTACAATTTTACAAGAGAATAAAGAGAAATTGTGGACGAGAAGCATATGTAGATTACTGCAACAGGCAAGAGAGAGAAGGGTTAGCTTGGATGAGAACAGGAACAATATTTCTAAGAGGCATAAAAGGTAGGGAAAAGGGAATTTGTAAACTGTGTGGGGGAAAAGAAAGCATAGAACACTATGTAACAGAATGCGAGGAGGTTGCAATATGGGGAAAGTAGAGAAGAGGATAGTAGCTATAAAAATGTTAACGAGCAGGGAGGAAAAGAAGGTAAGAAGTATTGGTGAGTTCTTACAGAAAGTAAAGGAAAAATCAACCAGAAATGTAAAAAATATAAGAAAGAAAGATGAGGGGAAGAATGGGGCTAATTAATTAACAAGGAGGCATGGAGGTTAAGAGCAACCTGACAGAGCAGAATACGAGGGTGTCACATAAGTCCAGGTAGTAATAAGGTAAAGACAAATAAATGTAAAGAATATTAGAAAGGAAGAAGAGGGGGAAGAAAGGGACTAATTAAGTAACAAGGAGGCATGGAGGTTAAGAGCTACCTGACAGAGCAGAAGACCAGGGTGTCATGTAAGCCAAGGTAGCAAAAAGTTAAAGACAAACAAATGTAAATAATATAAGAAAGGAAGATGAGGGGGAAGAAAGGGACTAATTAAGTAACAAGGAGACATGGGGGTTAAGAGCTACCTGACAGAGCAGAAGACCAGGGTGTCATGTAAGCCAAGATAGCAACAAGGTACAGACAAATAAATGTAAAGAATATAAGAAAGGAAGATTAGGGAGAAGAATGGGACTAATTAATTAACAAGGAGACATGGAGGTTAAGAGCTACCTGGCAGAGTAGAAGACCAAGGTGTCATGTAAGCCAAGGTAGCTCCAAGGTAAAGACAAATAAATATAAAGAATATAAGAAAGGAAGACGAGGGGTAAGAAAGGGGCTAAATAAGTAACAAGGAAACATGGAGGTTAAGAGCTACCTGACAGAGCAGAAGACCAGGATATCATGTAAGTCAAGGTAGCAACAAGGTAAAGACAAATGTAAAGAATATAAGAAAAGAAGATGAGGGGGAAGAAAGGGACTAATTAAGTAACAAGGAGACATGGAGGTTAAGAGCTACCTGACAGAGCAGAAGACCAGGGTGTCATGTAAGTCAAGAATATAAGAAAAGAAGATGAGGGGGAAGAAAGGGACTAATTAAGTAACAAGGAGACATGGAGGTTAAGAGCGACCTGACAGAGCAGAAGACCAGGGTGTCATGTAAGCCAAGGTAGCAACAAGGTAAAGATAAATAAATGTATCCAAAAGTTTTGGAATATGCACAGTAAATAATCTAATCCAATAAATATTTCAAAAAAAAAATTAAAGGGCTTGGTATAACTTTAGTTCCTCAAAATATATATATATAGCATTAAAAATTTATTTCATTTCTCTAAAAAAGATAAAATTCCTAATAATAAAGAATCTGGTATTTCTCAATTTAATTATTTAGATTGTGATGAGGTTTATATTAGAAAGACAAAACGTAATTTGGAAATAAGAACAAAAGAACATTCTGGTAGCATTTAGAATAAACAAACTGATAAATTGGCCGTGGCAGATCATTTTTGTTCATGTAACCATGATAAAAATCCTGAAGTTAAATTATTAAAAGAATTAAATCGTCCGAGGGATTTAATGGTTTGGGAAAAATATCTATTTTGAAAAATAAACATCGCGTAATGAATTTTGACATAACGGCAGTCGATTCTGTTTTGAAGTTTATTTCATTTTCATATTTTGGTAGTACTGACATCTAGTGATTGTACCGTTGACACAACGTGGTTGTTTGAGCTGATATGTGAATGAGTTCACAAAATCGCGGTCCTTATTAATTAATAAGAAAATTTTCATTATTTTCTTGTAAGATAAATGAGGATTTGTGCTACAAACTGTTATATTTGTATAGTATTTGTTGCTTTACTCTAACTACATTCATATTTTATGTATCTTAGCATCGTACTGCATTTGTATCGGTAACAAAACCTATAATGTAACTATTAACTTCGAGTAAAGTACACACAAAGCTAAACGTGTTTAAGAATGACTTGTACAGCAACTAGTAACTGATAACAAAACCACTCATGTATATGGAAAAACAAAATTTTCTTCTCTTGATCATGCAAAGAGCATAGAATTTGAAACCCATGATATAGCAGTACGATCTAAAAAATCTGACTATCGCTTTAGTCATTTGCAAAGCGATAAAAAGGTAGTCTTTAAAGAACTAATTAGAAGATTCTATGGAGGAATACAATAAAAATCTTTTAAGAATGCGTTATTGAAGAATGGCTATCCCTCACGGGCAGAAACTTGTCCCCTCTGCTCCAAATAGTACTAAGTTAAGCTTCAAGTGCATGATTCGTTCTATGTTTGCAATTTTGAATAAACCAAAATACACATTATACATAATTCCTTAAATGTTTACGGGCCACCATTAGTAACTCCGAATAAAGGGTTTTAAAAATGTTCAAACCTATTTACAAAGATATCTGGTGTCATACCTTGTTGCTTCAACTTCCAGGAAATAAATAGCGTAATGTCCTTACCTGAAAAGAAAAAGAGACATACTAAATTAATAATTTTCCTGTAAACAAAGACATATTAACATAAAATTAGAGTTTTTAAAGCAATATCTTAATTATAGACTGTTAAGTTGCACATACAGCGCTACAGTGTCACGTGGTACAGGAAAGCACCAAGGAATCATCAACAGAATCTCTCCCGAGTACGTTACACAACTTCATACCCACGTTTCACAATACATTTGTGTTCTATAAACTCCCTAAACAAAATAACTCAAAAATAAAAATTACTTTAATAACACAATTATTGTTAAGTCAGCGATGACGAAATACGAAATTTTCCTCAGAGTTACACTTCATTCTGAAAGACTTTTGAGTAACGAGTAAACCATATTAGCTAGACAAAATATTCTTACACAGAAAATATAGATGTTGTTAAAATACACAATTTGTATTGAGTAACATTTTCTAAGAGAATGAACCATTTCTGAGAAAACAGAAAATAATTATTCATTTTTTATCTCTTGGACATACAAATAGAAAGCAATGTCAAAGACCGTCACCTAGACAACCAGTTTTAAAACATTTGACTATCACTTAATGTCTACTGTATTCCCATATTCCCTTGTCGTTATTCATTTTTTATCTCTTGGACATACAAATAGAACGTAATGTCAAAGACCGTCACCTAGACAACCAGTTTTAAAACATTTGACTATCACTTAAAGTCTACTGTATTCCCATATTCCCTTGTCGTTATTCATTTTTTATCTCTTGGACATACAAATAGAACGTAATGTCAAAGACCGTCACCTAGACAATCAGTTTTAAAACATTTGACTATCACTTAATGTCTACTGTATTCCCATATTCCCTTGTCGTTATTCATTTTTTATCCCTTGGACATACAAATATAACGTAATGTCAAAGACCGTCACCTAGACAATCAGTTTTAAAACATTTGACTATCACTTAAAGTCTACTGTATTCCCATATTCCCTTGTCGCACTTCTCGCGAAATAAATTATTTTCGATTATTAATTATTACGATTAAATAATATAGCAAAATTAATTTGTTGATTTGAGAATTAATTTATTTTGTGGTTAATACGGTAGGCGGTGGTTTCCCCGAAAAAGAGACAGGCCAATGTCCTCCAACGTTGCCATATCGGAGGATGAATGAAATGATGTTCAAGTGAGTCCAGGGTACATAGAGTTTAGTGTTACCAGAGATTCATCTTTCAGGATGAGGGAAAACTTTATACCATTGAAAGGATTTGAACTAGGGACCTCTTGAACGTGACACTATCACCACGCTACAGAGACGGACCAATGTCCCTCAACATTAAGTTACTTTGGACAAGAATGAAATGAAGTTCAAAAGAGTCCAGGGTGCAAAGAGCTTAGAGCTACCAGGACAAAGGAAAGCATTATTCTGTTCGAGATTAGCACTAGGGACCGCTTGAACGTGACTCCACCACAACTTCAATATTACGAGTGAAAGCGGTTACACTAAAAGCACAAATTTTGTTGTAAGAAGCTGTACAGAGTAAATTTGAAACGTAACGAAAGGGAGTTGCCCAAATGCTGTGATATGGAAGTTTACATTCAGCCGTGTTTTGTTTGCTCTACAATAACAACACTTTCTGTTTTGCTGACTTCTCGCTGGGTAAGCAAGGCAAGCCATAAAATATGAACTTTGCCAGCAACTGGTTAATATTACACGGTTGGCCCTTTTTTATATGCATGGAATCAACTCTCACATACAATGGCATCACGCACCACCTAATTATGTTCATTAACGTATCGACAGCGCACAGCAATGGCACGCTGCTTCACACCCCGCCGACGGTTATGGGTCACGGCATTCATTTGTTACGTACCATGCTCAGGACACGAGGGCTGTTCAGTTACGGCATGTTCCTGCAAGTGCTCTATCGTAAACACATAGGACATAGCGACTACCTAGTTTAGTCACGTCACGTTCAAGAGGTCCCGAGTTCGAATCTCGGTTAGGGTGATCAGGTCCTCCCTTATACTGAAAGATGAACGTCTGGTAACTCTAGTTCTATGTATCCTGAACTCATTTGAACGTCATTTCATTTCTCCTCCGATATGACTTAACGTTGGAGGATATTGGCCCGTCTCTGTAGTGCGGTGGTAGTGTCACGCTCAGGAGGTCCCTAGTTCTAATTTCGGTCAGGGTGATAAGGTTTCCCCTTATCCTGAAAAATAAATGGTAACTCTGAGCTGACTTCAACATCATTTCATTCATCGTCCGATATGACTTAATGTTGGAGATTTTCTGTTATCCTGAAAGATGAATGTCTGGTAGATCTAAGCTCTATGTACCCTGTACTCATTTGAACATCATTTCATTCTCGTCCGATATGACTTAACGTTGGAGGATATTGGCCCGTCTTTGTAGCGTAGTGACAGTGTCACGTTCAAGAGATCCCTAGTTCTAATCTCTGTCAGGGAGATAAGTCTTTCTGTTATCTTGTATGATAAATGTTTGGTAACTCTATGCTCTATGTAATCTGGAGGCATGTCATGTTGTCATGTTGGCACGTTGGTCATAGTAGCTGAATGGTTTAGAGCAGCTGGACGTAGACCAGAACATCCGTGGTTTAAATCCCGGCAATAGCATTGAATTTTTCAGTCTGGCTCTACCCTTTCATAGTGCGTCCTACACACGGCTAATGTGAAAGAACAATTAATTTCCATTAATTGTACCTAATAGTGGTCCGAACTATAAAGCCCGGGTCTTAAAGTACTTACAGCATAGTAAGTCGTCATTAAGGTAGTTGTCATGTGTTTATGAGCACTCCTAGTGGTTTACCGGGAAAAACACGAGTCAGTTGGAGAATTTAATGTCATGTTGGCACGTTGGTTATAGTAGCTCAAGGGTTAGAGCGGCTGGACGGAGACCTAAAAATCCGTGGTTCAAATCCTGGCTATGACATTGAAATTCTCAGTCTGGCTCTACCCTTTCATAACCTGGAGTCATTTGATTCACGTTCGATGTGGCTTAAGGTTGGAGGAGGACGTAAATAAAAAAAAAATTGTTGGGGAATATTTCTTGCATTGCTGGTAACCTAGCCTATTTTACTGAGGTGATAACACTGATCTATATTAAATCCTGGGATATTTTATATTCTTGCATATAACATGCAATATTTTGTACAGGAATACATTCTAATTTTTTGTTAGGTTCTCTTTGTTTTTAACCCATCGCTGTAGAAACAGTGAGCAGTTTTTATGCTTTATCTACACTCGAATATCTCAAACTGATAAACAGATTAACTTAAATCTAACAATGAAATAAACGTAATAAAGATTAAAGGTAGTATGAAGAGAGGGGAACCACGGGGTGGCGGAATCTTCGTTTCCCCCTATTATTGCCGCCTGAGAGAACGCGAAATCTCCGGAATATCTTTCCTCTCCATGGTAAAGAATTCTCTAGAACCATTTAGCCACCTATAAATAGAAGCACGATGCGACCGAGAGCTCAGTTCAGTTCCTGGCGAGCAGCCGTGAGGAGCGTCGTGCACGCGAACGGACTGGAAGGCTGTGTACGTGTATCAGAGGAGTCGTACGTAATTGTGAGTGTGGAGTGGACCTGTGACAGACTAACTGGTGAATTGTAATTGTGTGCGCTAGTAATTCTATGTAATCAGCAAGTGTTCCAACTGTAATTCGGTGGAAATAAAGAACATTTTGAGCTTGTGCTATTGGACTTCAGATTTCACGAACCCAAAAAGTCACTATATATATATATATATATATATATATATATATATATATATATATATATATATATATATATATATATATATATATATATATCATACTGCAGATATAACATGCCATAATTTCTAGACGAATAAGTTCAGCTCTGTTTGTTTATAACCCATCGCTGTAGAAACAGTAAGCAGATTGTATGCCTCATCTACATTCGACTATCTCGAATTAATAAACAGATTAACTTAAATCTAACAATGAAATGGACAGAATAAAGGTTAAAGGTAGTGGATAGAGAATTTAAGGGATGAACTGTATTTGTAGCGTTACGTCATACCTTTTGTATGTAATGCATTAAGGTTTCTCATCAGCAGTATGTACAATCTCCGCATTGCAGAGTGTGTTCTTAAGTGAAATTTGCATCATTGTTGCTGATGAAACTGTCTGAACAAAGGTGCAGGCAAAAGCAAATAAACTGAAATGCATTACTTAGCCGATTCACGTGCAGTGCTTACAAGAAACAATGTGACAAGTGAAACGCGACGCTCTGAGCCGAGCTGGAAAATTACTACGGGGATCCATAATCTCTTAGCAACCCACTATAAGGCACCGAAATTAAGTCATTTATTCAAATTAAGTAATTTCCTACCAGAATAATTACGGTAAACCTCAAGGTTTCGTTTAGAGTTACACTGTAGGATAAAATACACACGGACTCCTCTCTAAAAATCCTTTTATCCGCAATCGTAATTAAAAAACATCATTACGCGACACTTTTGTTACTGAAAAGTAGGCCTTTTACTGTTAGACATGAATAATCTCTGTAAAGAGTCGAATTATCTCTACCAGAGTCAATATGAGACTAAAACACATAATTACGTGATACTATTGTTACTGAAAAGTAGACCTTTTACTGTTAGACATGAATAATCTCTGTAAAGAGTCGAATTATCTCTACCAGAGTCAATATGAGGCAAAAACCCATCATTACGTGATACTTTTGTTACTGAAAAGTAGGCCTTTTACTGTTAGACATGAATAATCTCTGGAAAGAGTCGAATTATCTCTACCAGAGTCAATATGAGACAAAAATATATCTTTACGTGATACTTTTGTTACTGAAAAGTAGACCTTTTACTGTGAGACATGAATAATCTCTGTAAAGAGTAGAATTATCTCTACCAGAGTCAATATGAGACAAAAACACATATTACGTGATACTTTTGTTACTGAAAAGTAGACCTTTTACTGTGAGACATGAATAATCTCTGTAAAGAGTAGAATTATCTCTACCAGAATCAATATGAGACAAACACATCATTACGCGATACTTTTGTTACTGAAAAGTAGACCTTTTACTGTTAGACATAGATAATCTCTGTAAAGAGTCGAATTATCTCTACCAGAGTCAATATGAGACAAAAACACATCATTACGTGATATTTTTGTTACTGAAAAGTAGGCCTTTTACTGTTAGACATGAATAATCTCTGTAAAGAGTCGAGTTATCTCTACCAGAGTCAATATGAGACAAAAACACATCATTACGTGATGCTTTTGTTACTGAAAAGTAGACCTTTTACTGTTAGGCATGAATAATCTCTGTAAAGAATCGAATTATCTCTACCAGAGTCAATATGAGACTAAAACACATAATTACGTGATACTTTTGTTACTGAAAAGTAGACCTTTTACTGTTAGGCATGAATAATCTCTGTAAAGGGTCGAATTAACTCTACCAGAGTCAATATGAGACAAAAACACATCATTACGTGATACTTTTGTTACTGAAAAGTAGACCTTTTACTGTTAGACATGAATAATCTCTGTAAAGAATCGAATTATCTCTACCAGAGTCATTATGAGACTAAAACACATAATTACGTGATACTTTTGTTACTGAAAAGTAGGCCTTTTACTGTTAGACTTGAATAATCTCTGCAAATATAAGAAGTATCTCTACCAGAGTCAATATGAGACAAAAAACACATCATTACGTGATACTTTTGTTACTGAAAAGTAGGCCTGTTACTGTTGGACATGAATAATATCTGTAAAGAGTCGAATTATCTCTACCAGAGTCAATATGAGGCAAAAACCCATCATTACGTGATACTTTTGTTACTGAAAAGTAGGCCTTTTACTGTTAGACATGAATAATCTCTGGAAAGAGTCGAATTATCTCTACCAGAGTCAATATGAGACAAAAATATATCTTTACGTGATGCTTTTGTTACTGAAAAGTAGACCTTTTACTGTGAGACATGAATAATCTCTGTAAAGAGTAGAATTATCTCTACCAGAGTCAATATGAGACAAAAACACATATTACGTGATACTTTTGTTACTGAAAAGTAGACCTTTTACTGTGAGACATGAATAATCTCTGTAAAGAGTAGAATTATCTCTACCAGAATCAATATGAGACAAACACATCATTACGCGATACTTTTGTTACTGAAAAGTAGACCTTTTACTGTTAGACATAGATAATCTCTGTAAAGAGTCGAATTATCTCTACCAGAGTCAATATGAGACAAAAACACATCATTACGTGATACTTTTGTTACTGAAAAGTAGGCCTTTTACTGTTAGACTTGAATAATCTCTGCAAATATAAGAAGTATCTCTACCAGAGTCAATATGAGACAAAAACACATCATTGCGTGATACATTTGTTACTGAAAAGTAGACCTTTTACTGTTAGACATGAATAATCTCTGTAAAGAGTAAAATTATCTTTACCAGAGTCAATAAAGACAAAAACACATCATTATGTGACACTCTTGTTACTGAAAAGTATACCTTTTACTGTTAGACATAAATAATCGCTGCAAAGAGTCGAATTACCTCTACCAGAGTCAATATGAGACAAAAGCACATTATTACGTGATACTTTTATTACTGAAAAATAGGCAATTTGCTGTTAGACATGAATAATCTCTGTAAAGAGTCGAATTATCTCTACCAGAGTCAATATGAGACAAAAACACATCATTACGTGATACTTTTGTTACTGAAAAGTAGAGCTTTTACTGCTAGACATGAATAATCTCTGTAAAGAGTCGAATTATCTCTACCAGAGTCAATATGAGACAAAAACACATCATTACGTGATACTTTTGTTACTGAAAAGTAGACCTTTTACTGCTAGACATGAATAATCTCTGTAAAGAGTCGAGTTATCTCTACCAGAGTCAATATGAGACAAAAACACAGCATTACGTGATACGTTTGTTACTGACAAGTAGACCTTTTACTGTTAGAGATGAATAATCTCTGGAAAAAGACGAATTATTTCTATCAGAGTCAATATGAGACAAAAACACATCATTACGTGATACTTTTGTTACTGAAAAGTAGGCCTGTTACTGTTAGGCATGAATAATCTCTGTAAAGAGTCGAATTATCTCTACCAGAGTCAATATGAGACTAAAACACATAATTACGTGATACTATTGTTACTGAAAAGTAGACCTTTTACTGTTAGACATGAATAATCTCTGTAAAGAGTCGAATTATCTCTACCAGAGTCAATATGAGGCAAAAACCCATCATTACGTGATACTTTTGTTACTGAAAAGTAGGCCTTTTACTGTTAGACATGAATAATCTCTGGAAAGAGTCGAATTATCTCTACCAGAGTCAATATGAGACAAAAATATATCTTTACGTGATACTTTTGTTACTGAAAAGTAGACCTTTTACTGTGAGACATGAATAATCTCTGTAAAGAGTAGAATTATCTCTACCAGAGTCAATATGAGACAAAAACACATATTACGTGATACTTTTGTTACTGAAAAGTAGACCTTTTACTGTGAGACATGAATAATCTCTGTAAAGAGTAGAATTATCTCTACCAGAATCAATATGAGACAAACACATCATTACGCGATACTTTTGTTACTGAAAAGTAGACCTTTTACTGTTAGACATAGATAATCTCTGTAAAGAGTCGAATTATCTCTACCAGAGTCAATATGAGACAAAAACACATCATTACGTGATATTTTTGTTACTGAAAAGTAGGCCTTTTACTGTTAGACATGAATAATCTCTGTAAAGAGTCGAGTTATCTCTACCAGAGTCAATATGAGACAAAAACACATCATTACGTGATGCTTTTGTTACTGAAAAGTAGACCTTTTACTGTTAGGCATGAATAATCTCTGTAAAGAATCGAATTATCTCTACCAGAGTCAATATGAGACTAAAACACATAATTACGTGATACTTTTGTTACTGAAAAGTAGACCTTTTACTGTTAGGCATGAATAATCTCTGTAAAGGGTCGAATTATCTCTACCAGAATCAATATGAGACAAACACATCATTACGCGATACTTTTGTTACTGAAAAGTAGACCTTTTACTGTTAGACATAGATAATCTCTGTAAAGAGTCGAATTATCTCTACCAGAGTCAATATGAGACAAAAACACATCATTACGTGATACTTTTGTTACTGAAAAGTAGGCCTTTTACTGTTAGACTTGAATAATCTCTGCAAATATAAGAAGTATCTCTACCAGAGTCAATATGAGACAAAAACACATCATTGCGTGATACATTTGTTACTGAAAAGTAGACCTTTTACTGTTAGACATGAATAATCTCTGTAAAGAGTAAAATTATCTTTACCAGAGTCAATAAAGACAAAAACACATCATTATGTGACACTCTTGTTACTGAAAAGTATACCTTTTACTGTTAGACATAAATAATCGCTGCAAAGAGTCGAATTACCTCTACCAGAGTCAATATGAGACAAAAGCACATTATTACGTGATACTTTTATTACTGAAAAATAGGCAATTTGCTGTTAGACATGAATAATCTCTGTAAAGAGTCGAATTATCTCTACCAGAGTCAATATGAGACAAAAACACATCATTACGTGATACTTTTGTTACTGAAAAGTAGACCTTTTACTGCTAGACATGAATAATCTCTGTAAAGAGTCGAATTATCTCTACCAGAGTCAATATGAGACAAAAACACATCATTACGTGATACTTTTGTTACTGAAAAGTAGACCTTTTACTGCTAGACATGAATAATCTCTGTAAAGAGTCGAGTTATCTCTACCAGAGTCAATATGAGACAAAAACACAGCATTACGTGATACGTTTGTTACTGACAAGTAGACCTTTTACTGTTAGAGATGAATAATCTCTGGAAAAAGACGAATTATTTCTATCAGAGTCAATATGAGACAAAAACACATCATTACGTGATACTTTTGTTACTGAAAAGTAGGCCTGTTACTGTTAGGCATGAATAATCTCTGTAAAGAGTCGAATTATCTCTACCAGAGTCAATATGAGACTAAAACACATAATTACGTGATACTATTGTTACTGAAAAGTAGACCTTTTACTGTTAGACATGAATAATCTCTGTAAAGAGTCGAATTATCTCTACCAGAGTCAATATGAGGCAAAAACCCATCATTACGTGATACTTTTGTTACTGAAAAGTAGGCCTTTTACTGTTAGACATGAATAATCTCTGGAAAGAGTCGAATTATCTCTACCAGAGTCAATATGAGACAAAAATATATCTTTACGTGATACTTTTGTTACTGAAAAGTAGACCTTTTACTGTGAGACATGAATAATCTCTGTAAAGAGTAGAATTATCTCTACCAGAGTCAATATGAGACAAAAACACATATTACGTGATACTTTTGTTACTGAAAAGTAGACCTTTTACTGTGAGACATGAATAATCTCTGTAAAGAGTAGAATTATCTCTACCAGAATCAATATGAGACAAACACATCATTACGCGATACTTTTGTTACTGAAAAGTAGACCTTTTACTGTTAGACATAGATAATCTCTGTAAAGAGTCGAATTATCTCTACCAGAGTCAATATGAGACAAAAACACATCATTACGTGATATTTTTGTTACTGAAAAGTAGGCCTTTTACTGTTAGACATGAATAATCTCTGTAAAGAGTCGAGTTATCTCTACCAGAGTCAATATGAGACAAAAACACATCATTACGTGATGCTTTTGTTACTGAAAAGTAGACCTTTTACTGTTAGGCATGAATAATCTCTGTAAAGAATCGAATTATCTCTACCAGAGTCAATATGAGACTAAAACACATAATTACGTGATACTTTTGTTACTGAAAAGTAGACCTTTTACTGTTAGGCATGAATAATCTCTGTAAAGGGTCGAATTAACTCTACCAGAGTCAATATGAGACAAAAACACATCATTACGTGATACTTTTGTTACTGAAAAGTAGACCTTTTACTGTTAGACATGAATAATCTCTGTAAAGAATCGAATTATCTCTACCAGAGTCATTATGAGACTAAAACACATAATTACGTGATACTTTTGTTACTGAAAAGTAGGCCTTTTACTGTTAGACTTGAATAATCTCTGCAAATATAAGAAGTATCTCTACCAGAGTCAATATGAGACAAAAAACACATCATTACGTGATACTTTTGTTACTGAAAAGTAGGCCTGTTACTGTTGGACATGAATAATATCTGTAAAGAGTCGAATTATCTCTACCAGAGTCAATATGAGGCAAAAACCCATCATTACGTGATACTTTTGTTACTGAAAAGTAGGCCTTTTACTGTTAGACATGAATAATCTCTGGAAAGAGTCGAATTATCTCTACCAGAGTCAATATGAGACAAAAATATATCTTTACGTGATGCTTTTGTTACTGAAAAGTAGACCTTTTACTGTGAGACATGAATAATCTCTGTAAAGAGTAGAATTATCTCTACCAGAGTCAATATGAGACAAAAACACATATTACGTGATACTTTTGTTACTGAAAAGTAGACCTTTTACTGTGAGACATGAATAATCTCTGTAAAGAGTAGAATTATCTCTACCAGAATCAATATGAGACAAACACATCATTACGCGATACTTTTGTTACTGAAAAGTAGACCTTTTACTGTTAGACATAGATAATCTCTGTAAAGAGTCGAATTATCTCTACCAGAGTCAATATGAGACAAAAACACATCATTACGTGATACTTTTGTTACTGAAAAGTAGGCCTTTTACTGTTAGACTTGAATAATCTCTGCAAATATAAGAAGTATCTCTACCAGAGTCAATATGAGACAAAAACACATCATTGCGTGATACATTTGTTACTGAAAAGTAGACCTTTTACTGTTAGACATGAATAATCTCTGTAAAGAGTAAAATTATCTTTACCAGAGTCAATAAAGACAAAAACACATCATTATGTGACACTCTTGTTACTGAAAAGTATACCTTTTACTGTTAGACATAAATAATCGCTGCAAAGAGTCGAATTACCTCTACCAGAGTCAATATGAGACAAAAGCACATTATTACGTGATACTTTTATTACTGAAAAATAGGCAATTTGCTGTTAGACATGAATAATCTCTGTAAAGAGTCGAATTATCTCTACCAGAGTCAATATGAGACAAAAACACATCATTACGTGATACTTTTGTTACTGAAAAGTAGACCTTTTACTGCTAGACATGAATAATCTCTGTAAAGAGTCGAATTATCTCTACCAGAGTCAATATGAGACAAAAACACATCATTACGTGATACTTTTGTTACTGAAAAGTAGACCTTTTACTGCTAGACATGAATAATCTCTGTAAAGAGTCGAGTTATCTCTACCAGAGTCAATATGAGACAAAAACACAGCATTACGTGATACGTTTGTTACTGACAAGTAGACCTTTTACTGTTAGAGATGAATAATCTCTGGAAAAAGACGAATTATTTCTATCAGAGTCAATATGAGACAAAAACACACCATTACGTGATACTTTTTTTACTGAAAGTAGACCTTTTACTGTTAGACGTGAACAATCTGTGTAAAGACAGAAGAATCAATTTAAAATTTGAAAGATAAAAACAAGAACGCCTACGGTAATACGAGTTGCGTACAATATAACACATATTTGTTTCCTCACAAGGTAATGACAAGAAAAATGTGAAACGTGTGTCACTTGTCAATGTAATCTCCCTCTAGCCGTACACATTTTTCACAACGTCGATGCCATGATAGCATGGCCACTACGAACGCTTCTTTAGTGTTGTGTTGTGACCACTGGAAAATCGCTGAGCCAATAGCGGGACGACGTGAATCTGTGACTACGGAGAGTGTCTTTCACTGTGGGAAACAGCCAAAAGACGCTAGGAGCCAGGTCAGGTGAGTAGGGAGCAAGTTGTCACGAAGAAACTCCTGGTGCTGGTGCGTTGTCTTGATGAAAGAGCACACGTCCAACCTTTGCCGCCCGTTTTTCACGCAGTTCTGGGAGGAGTTTATTCTTCAAAACATTTTGGTAGGTTACAGCTGTCACCGTGGCGCCCTTTGGAATGCAATGAGTAAGGATTACATCACTGTTGTTCCAGAAGATGGCCACCATCATTTTGTCAGCACTGGCGCTTCGTTTCAGGGTTTAAAATGGGCATCCACGTCTCATCCATTGTCACAATCTATTGATGAACTTGAAAGGTGTCGCTTTACCTCCCGGTTGCTGCTGATATTATCCCGCCTCGTGTAGCAGCCGCTCTTGAAGAGGTCTCATCAGCCTGGGTCGCGATGGTCTGTTCGTTTGGTAGAGTAGCTCTGTAAGTTGACTATTTCTTTGCCCTGGCTAGTCAGTAGAGCTGAGGCTACGCTATCTGCAGGGTATGCGTGAGATAGGTTGACGAAATAAAACAATACAGTTCCTTGTAATCGCTTTACTACTCAGCTTAGTTTCGTGTTCGCAGTTCACCCTGAGTTGCCGCCATGTTCCGATCAAATTATTGTAGATTTCCACTATCGCTGAAATTTATCACGACGGAATAAATCGCTAACACTATTTAAAATATACTCCGCTGCTTAACTCACTGCTGAGAGAGATGGTTACTTTATAAGATTTGCGTTACTGACAACCTCAAGACAGTCGCGGTGCTGCTAGACGTAGAGAAAGCCTTTGCAACAACCTGGCACCAAGGCCTACTGTACAAACTCAGGGAGGCCAACGTACCTCCTCCCTATCTCGCCCTGATTAGCAGTTTCCTCAGAAACCGCACGTTCAGGGTGAGAGTGGAAGGACGGTTCTCATCTATCAGACCAATAGCCGCGGGTGTCCCGGAGGGCAGTGTACCCTCCCCGTTACTCTTTGCGGCCTACATGTCTGACTTCCCCTTAGAACCACAGACTGTTACGTGCCAATATGCCAACGACGTCCTCATAATGGCACGTAACAAAAACCTAAGATATTGTCATCCTCCGCTGCAGCGCCAGCTCCGAGCCATTGGCCGTTGGAGTGAGAAGTGGATGATGGCTATTAGCCCCGAGAAGAGCTCTGCTCTTCTCCTGGCTAAGGTCCGAGCTGGGCGACCGGATTGGTCGCTGAGGTTGAGGCGGAGGCAAATCCCTTGGGTTCCCACTGCTAAATACCTTGGCATCTACCTCGATCGCGGTCTCACCTACGCACCTCACATCCGGGTCAAAGTCGGACAAGGGCATGCAGCGCTAAGGCAGTTATACCCAATTCTTAAATCCACCATGCCAGCGCACCTCAAGCTACGCCTGTATCGGGCGATTATACCGCCCCTGGTTCTGTACGGCTGCGAAGTCTGGGGATCAGTGGCTCCCACCACTACAGACTACAGCGCGTCCAGAACAGGGCACTGCGCATGATCTACGATACCGGGCGTAGATTCCCGTCCCACATCCTTCATACCTACTCTGGGGTCCCGTGCATCGTGGACGTGGTGCGGGAGAGATCCCGCACCATCTACGATAAGCTGGACTCCCATCCAAACATACTGGTGAACACCCTTGGCCGTTACGACCATAGGGCTCCTCGCCGCCGACCGAGCTACCGGTCGCCCAAAGATGCTTTGGGTAACTAGAACTGAACAGGGCCACATTCACCTGACTCCAACCCCCCAAGCCCAGAAATAGGCTTGGTAAACTCAATACCTAAACACTGTTTCCTTCCCTCTAGCCTGTTAAGCGGACTGTGCTCAGATGCCTCCCAGGCAGGCGGCGCGCACAAAGCTAGATATGTCCACTGCCGAAAACAACCGCCTGAGACAAATGATGACTCTTCTATACTGCCCAGATAAAGACGCGTTAAGCGGCTAGGTGCTGGGCAGCAAACACTCCGTCCAGGTAAACCTGAACGACTCGACTCTTCTGCTGGTCTGCTGCTGTTACTTCTCGGCGTAACCCGAAGTTTTTGTCACCATCAGGCAAACACGTTTGTACCGTACCACGTCTTGGACCAGAAGAAAGACGCTAAACCTCATCTTCTTGTACCAAACTCAGATATAGCCTCGCCTCAGGCAAGTGTCCCATAAATACTCTAGTTAGCGAACCACCAACTTCTGGATATTTCCCCGAAAAACTGGTCTGGACCACGCTTAATAGTACGGACCGGTTGCTAATAACTCAGGTAGAGACCCAAGGCACGCCAAAAACCATTACAACTAACATTTTAATTACATACACCAACAACCTTATATTACGTTAGCCCTGAATTAAAATATTTACTCGCATCCTAGTTGTTTAATTTAAATACTATGGCTTCATTTCATGTGCTTATCCATACGTAATAATCATTATATTCATTATTAAGTTGTATTTAACCATACGGCTAGTAAATACAGCATCAAACGGTAAAGCCAGACTGAAAAATTTAATGCCATAGCAGGGATTTTAACCAAGGATCTTCTGGTTTCCGTCCAGGCGCTCTAACCATTGAGCTACTACGGCCTGCATGCCGATATGACATTAAATTCTCAAACTGACTTTTGTTTTTCGCGGTAAACTACTAGGAGTTCTCATAAACACATGAGACAGCTACCCTACTGGCGCTTCACTATGCTGTAAGTACTTTAAGGCCCTCAGGCAAATACGTCCCTCCCTTTCATCATTATCATTAACAATACCTCTCATCTGGTGGTCTCTTTCAGGGTAGAAGTGTCGGCGAGAGTCTCGGCGTTGCATGGCATGTTCTTCCTTACGTCTCTGCTCTCCAAATATCATTTCATTCGTCGTCGATATGACTTAACGTTGGCGGACGTCAAAGTGAGTTAGGGAAAACCAAGAAAAATTCACTGTAGGCCTGGTTACTCCCAGTAGGTTTTGTAAGTGAGGCTTGTACGTTTCCAAGGTGACGTCCTCATTATTAAACTCTCGCATCAAAGCGACCTTCAATTATCACAGCGAAGTTTCCTTTACACTGTCGGGTCCGTAACCATGCTTCCTTTTGTGTCATAAAGAAATTAACTTCATCAGCGACATAGCCCTGGGAAATTGTCGTTTACGTGCAAGTTTGTGGTTGCCAACTTTCTCAATCTAAATTAATTGGAAGAGCAAAAATTGCACGATTCACTTTCATACAGCCTTCTCCACACGATCATCTCCTATACGAATTTTTACATGACTTACACGAAATCCTAGTTAAATATATAAAACTGGAAGAGTTAATCCATCTTTCAAGTTTGCAACAGTGAAATAGAGTATTTTTGCTGCATTTAATTTGCATGAAGAAATGCAGGTCTAGAATTTCTTATAAATGTAAGTGGAAACTCTCTTCGGTCTGCATGAATGCCCACCTCTGTAGCGTGGTGGTAGCATTACGTTACTGAGGTTCCTAGTTCTAATCTGGGTGAGTGTGATAAGGCTTTCCCTTATATTTTAAGATGATTGTCTGGTAACTTTAAACTCTATGTACCTTGTACTCATTTGAACATCATTTCAATCATCGTCCTATATGATTTAACGTTGAGGACATTGGCCCGTCCCTGTAGCGTGGTGGTAGTGTCACGTTCAAGAAGTCCATAGTTCCAATCTCGGTCAGGATAACAGTTTTCCCTTATCCTGAAAGTTATATGTCAGTAACTCTAAGCTCTCTGTATCCTGGACTCATTCCCATACATCGTTCGATATGACTTAACGTTGGAGGACATTGGCTCGTCTCTGGAGCGTGGTGATAGTGCCACCTTCAAGAGGTTCCTAGTTCTAATGTTGGTCAGAATGATAAGGCTTTCCCTTATCCTGAAAGACGAATATCTGGTAACTCTAAGCTCTATGTACCCTGTACTCATTTGAATATCATTTCATTCATCGTCCGATATGACTTAAAGTTGCAGGACATTAGCTCGTCTCTGTAGCGTGGTGGGAGCGTCTCGTTCAAGAGGTCCCTAGTTCTAATCTCGATTAGGTTAATAGTTTTCCCTTATCCTGAAAGTCATATGTCAGTAACTCTAAGCTCTCTGTACCTTGGACTCATTCCCATACATCGTCTGATATGACTTAACGTTGGAGGACATTGGCTCGTCTCTGGAGCGAGGTGATAGTGCCACCTTCAAGAGGTCCATAGTTCTAATTTCGGTGAGTGTGATAAGGTTTTTCGCTTATTCTGAAAAATGAACCTCTATCTAAGCTCTATGGACGCTGGACTCATTTTAACACCATTTCATTCATCGTCCGCTATGACAACGTTGGAGGACATTGGCCCGTCTCTATAGCGTGGTGGTAGTGTCACGTTCAAGAGGTCCCTAGATCTAATCTAGGTCACGGTGATCAGGTTTTCCCTTATCCTAAAAGTTGAATGTCGGTAGCTCTAAGCTCCATGCACCCTGGGCCATTTTAACATCATTTTATTCATCGTCCTCGTTGGAGGACATAAATTATAAACAAATTCTGTACAACGTTTGCGCAAGTGATACGTCATTAATTTTACTACAGAATTTGTGTTAAATAATATTCAGGCATGGATACAGACCTAATAATTTGTTTTATACTCCTAAAAGCGATTCTCAAATGCCAAATCCTAATCTATCCCTTCCTTTCTTACATAACACCCGGCGGTTAAAACATTTGACTATCGCTTAAAGTCTATCATATTCCTTTATCTTTCTGATCTAAAATGAAGATCGGAGTAAGTCAGTTTACCTTAAGTTGATAGTAGAAAAACCTACGCTTCATATTTTAAAAGAGTAGAGAAGTAGGCTATTTGAATGCAACACATCTGAAATTTTCCCCGATCCATGACATTGCATCATCTCAGTGGTACATTTTCTGTAATTTTCTACTAAGAGACAATAAAGCGTGCACATCTATCCTGAGGAACACGTTCTATGGCATACGTGAGCAATCTCAGACCGGCTTAAACCGACGTAATAACCACGGAGCATCGTTTTCTTGTAAGTTTAGAAATACGTACATAGATATTCATTTGTCTGCTCCTGCAAGGAAAGAGCTCGTTTGCACGTAGTCAATTGTTCTCAAACGTAACTAGCATGCGTGTCCTTTACGATCGTCATTTCGGAGTTCAACTTTTTATGTTTTTCGTTACAAGAATAGGTACGTGTTGAAAATTAAGGGAAAAACGGCATCTCAGGAAATCTTTTTAATATAATGGACTGGAATGTCAAATGTATATTCATTTAGCATCTCAGCATCGTCTCCTTTTATATAATTTCATGCAAACACCCCAAACAAAAGGTTAAACTAGGAATGGGTGGACACTACAAAACTTTTTCCTAGGTAGAGCAGACCACTGCCAAATTTGAGTTCTCCATCTTAAATCAGACGAGTGTTATAATTTTTTACATTAAGTAATTTCGGAAAATTTCATATATACGCATTAGAAAATGTAGGCAGCGAGAAACCTTTCTCTTATTGGGTTTGCATCAAGGAGCAAAGCGAGAGAAATGTAGAGGAGGGTTGGAAGCAATTTTTAAGAGAAACCGCAATACTCTAACTTCTTGTTTTTGTCGTATGTGTCAAATAAACAAGACATTCATCTATTCAAAGAAATGGCGACATACAAGGCAGGCAACATACAAGGGGGGGACCCACAAGAATCCGGACTCCAAGGGCGCTGCCACTCATAGACGTAGTGCAGGTTTCTCACGCTAGATGGTGTTAGTAGAGACCTTCATGAAACAGCTGTGCAGACAGCGTCAGTGTAGAGCTGAACGTACAAATGTGGTATAGTGTTTTTCTGTTGGCGGGTTACTTCTGCGAAATCGTTATGGCAACTTTAAAAGAACAAAGAGTGTGTATGAAATTTTCTTTCCTGCTTAAAAAACTGCAACGGAGACACACCAAATGCTTCAGGAAGCTTTCCAGGAGGACGCTATGAGCCGCACACAGGTTTTCGAGTGGTTTGGGCGCTTTAAACGTGGTGAGATGTGTGTTGAAGACCAAGATCGTTCTGGACGCCCTTCAACATCGGAAATGAGAACATTGAAATGGTCCGCCGAAAGATCAACTTGGATTGTCGCCAAACGATCGACCAAATTTCCTGAAGCGACGGGAATCAGTTGCAGCTCGTGCCATCGGATTCTGAGGGAGGATTAGAACGTGAGACGTGTTGCTGCCAAATTTGTTCCGCGCTTTCTCACACAGGAGCGCAAGACCATCCGCATGAATGTGTGTCAGGACTTGAAAACAGAGATTGCACGTGATCCAAACTTCTTGAACAAAGTCATTACAGGGGATGAGAGTTGGTGTTACGGGTATGACCCAGAAACCAAGCAAGCGTCAAGCCAGTGGAGGACTCCCAACTCTCCAAGACCAAAAAAGCAAGGCAAGTGAGGTCAGGTATGTAGTGTTTAACGCCCGCTTTTACTACAGATGGCACCGCAGGCGAAGACACTGATGATACATGAGATGAAGATGGAGCAATGGTGGAATGAGATGGCGGGGGAAACCGGAGATCCCGGAGAAAACCCGCCCCAGCGCCGTGTTGTCCACCAAAAATCTCACTTTGCGGTCGCCTGGGATCGAACCTGGGCCGCCTTGGTGAGAGCCAAGCGGTCTAACCACTGAGCCACGGCGTGGCCTCAAGTGAGGTCAAATTTGAAGACGATCCAAAATGGACCAGCTACCAAACAACCTTGTTAGGGCCGCCTGTGACCTAGCCCAAGAGCTACTAGCTCTGCAGGCTAGTACCCGTGACTTATGAGGCAACCCTCTACCCTCTCCGGGCGGCCGTACCTGGCCGGAGGTACCCAATACCCCGTGGGTGTCGGGAACACACTACCCCCTCGAGCCCAACCCAATCCGAACAGCTCCCACTCAGGGAGGGGCTCGAATGTTCGGCCCGAGGCTCCTCTGGTAACGTCAGAGGTACCACGAGTGCTAAGGGTCCACAGCGCTCGCACCACAGCACCTGAAGGGAACGGATCCCCTCCCTTACGGGAATGTGGAAGGTAAAACGGAATCCACGTATAAGTGCTCCCGAGTTTTGTTGTGAGATTCAGGAAGAACTGGGACTGACAGCCCTGAAATGGTCAAAAGGGTCATGCGAAAACAACATCTTATTGGCCGCGTAGCCAGAAAAAAAAAACCCATACATTTCCAGCAAGAATAAAAGGAATTGATTACAATTTTCTAAAGCCTTTGTTAGCAAGACAACCGCTTGGTGGGACCAAGTTATTGTTTGTGACGAAAGCAAATACAACCTTGCTGGTTCAGATTTCACCACGATTTACACCGACGGTTCTAAATCTGCTGATGGAGTAGGTTATGCATACGTCTGTCCTTCTACTAATGCCCTGGCTCGATACCGCCTGCCTATGGAGGCTTCCAGCTACACTGCGGAGGTTCTGGCCATTCGTGACGCTTTGCAATATGAGATTTCTCAGGGCTTCCCCAAACTGCTGATCTTAACCGATGCGCAGAGTGTGCTGCTCTCATCTCCCCGCTGGACGAGAGATATGCACTGTTATCTTTACGAGATACTGACGTTGGTGAACAACGCTACCATAGCTGGACATCAAATTCACTTCCTTTGGATCAGAGGGCATGTCGGAATTCGATACAATGAAGTCGCCGATCGCCTGGCAAGAGAGGGACTCACCCAAGGCACCTTCCAAGGCATTCAACTGCCCTACACGGATTTCTTCCCGGTCCTTCATCGTGACGCCTATTGTCGCTGGAATGACGCCTGGATTCGTTCGCAGTCCATCAAAGGCAAACACCACGCCGCCGTTCAGACGCATCTATCCACGACCCCTTGGTTCTCCAGCTTCAGGATTGCACGTCGACATCTCACCTCCATCATTAGAATGCGACTTGGACATGGCTGTTACCCTGCGCATCTTCACCGACTACGTCTCATCGATTCCCCTGTATGTCCTGATGACCCAGGCGAAACCGCTGACCTCAATCATCTCCTGTTCAGTTGCTCTCGCTACCGAGCCCACCGTTCTTCCTTCCTCCGCCGCCTACTTCAGCAGTCTGTTCCTTTTCCCGCTAGCGTCAACACCATATTACAGTTGTGCAACAAACCTGTATACCAAGCTCTTCTACAATTTCTTAAAGAAAGTGATCTACAGATCTAGTCTCCTCCCATCCTCTTAATTTTGCTTACATTATTTTTCTTATTTTTCCCTACGATGGCCATATGGGATTTTACCGAAGGCCAAAAAAAAAAAAAAAAAAAAAAAAACCCTTGCTGGTTCCGATGGCAGGGTGGTTGTGTGGAGGAAACCAAACACGGAGCTGGAAAAGCGCAATTTACAAGGCACAGTCAAACTCGGCGGAGGGAGTGTAATGGTATGGGGCTGTACTTCCTCTACGGGAGTGGGAAAGCTGGTGTTCATAGACACAGCCACGAAGAAGGAAGTCTATCTTAGACTATTACAGTAAAATTTAAAACAAAGTGCAGAAATGATGGGTATTTTGGACAGCTTATTTTATCAGGACAATGATCCGAAGTATACGTCCCACATTTTGCAGCTGTGGTTACTTTAAAACTGTCCTCTCACCCTCAGTCCCCGGATCTTAATCCCATAAAAGTAGTATGGCATAAACTGGAGAAGACCGTGCGGAAGACCCCATCAGCTCCAAGAAGCACTTGAAGGAGAGGCAGCAAGAGGAATGGAGCAAACTTTCTACAGCCTACATGAAGAACCTGGTCCACAGAATGCCAAATAGGTTGCGAGAAGTAGTAAAAAGAACAGGGAGAGTCACAAAGTACTAAGCCATATTTTTTATCACACTCAAGTTATGTCAGAATACTTTTGAGGGCCAAAAATGCCACATTTCTTTTTAATTCTTAAAAAAGCACGTATTATATATTTTGTATGTGAAATAACATTTATTTTCTTACAAGAACGAACCATGTAACTGTCAATTATAATTTATTTCAATAAAACAGCACATCAAATGTTGATTTTCACTTTCAAAACTTAGTACTCTGCTTTGTCCGATTGTATATGGCAGTCTCTGTATACTACAAGTGGCAACAGGGTGCCCCATAAGACCTGTACTGTCTTCTAAGCGTGAGACGCAATGTAGCATGTATTTAAATCTTTTCTTATCCTTTTTAAACATAATTTTATATACTTATCTATAAATTTCGTGTTTCATGTGTCAAGTTATCTCCACTTCATCAATATCGCCGTAGTTTCGAGAGGGCAGGTAACAATATCGACAACGATGAAGAGGCCAGCAAAGAAAGTTGTTTATTTTATCTGGATATGCCGCAGTTTCTTACCGACCTCACAGGATCGATACCTCGCATTCACGCCGCATCGCCTCGAGGAATCGAATTACATCACGAAGTTAGTGTCAACACTGAACCCGCTCCTCTCCGACACTTATGAAATGTACTCCGCGATGCTCTCTCAATTTTTTCTCCCTGTAATAATGCTTTTAACGTCCGCGTGCTGACTTCAGCAACAAAATGATGTGATTCAGCCTGTAAAGTTGATTACGGTGCCCTCTTCCGTTTTTCTTCACATTAATGGAATTGAGCCATTTCCGCTGAATCGCTACCCGCACTTCCAATGTCATTTGAATCGCCGGATAGAGCTGTTTTACATTACTCCCCTGAACTCTAATAACAACGGTAGCTCAGGGCCAATGCCTTTTTAAGGGTCATAATGTAAGTGTCTGGAGCACTTTTTTAAATATATCGTAAGGGAGAATCAAAATTTTATACACAGCATATTTATTAGGGCTGTTCAATAAAGAATAACAATTTTTTTTGACAACGTACCTTTACTCATCTTCAAAATTTTGATGGTCCTTCTCAAAATAAGTCTCCCCTGAATGCGATTCACTTGTCCCAGTGTTTCTGCCAGTCTTCAAAGACATGCTGGAAACAATTTTTTGAGGCATCCTTCAAAATCGCCTCCACAGCCTTCACCACTGCTTCTGATGATGGATAATGCCTCCCACGAAGGTGTTTCTTCAAGTTAGGGAATAGAAAAAAGTCACATGGGGCTAAATCCGGACTATAGGGAGGGTGAAGGATGCACTTTACGTTGATTTTTGCAAGATATTCAGCAACAACATTGGCAATATGCGGCCGCGCATTATCGCGGTGCAGCATCCAGCCTGCTTCACGGAAATGTGGTCTTTTGCGCCTGATATGGACTTGCAATGTTTTCAGCACATCCCTCTAGTATTGTCCAGTTACTGATGTGTGTGCAGGCACAACATGCTGATAAACCATTCCATGAATATCAAAGACCATAAATTTCCCAGCAGAAGCAACCACTTTTGCTTTTTGGGGGGTTGGTGATGAAGGAGATTTTCACACTGAGCTTTGCTGTTTGCTCTCAGGATCAAAATTATGTAGCTAAGTTTCATCAGCAGTGATTACGATTGAAAGAAACTCCGGATCTTCCTCTAACATCAACTTTAACTGCATGCAGACCTGCATGCGAATGTCCTTTTGTTCGGGAATCAACAGTCTTGGAACCCATCGCGCACAAACACGTCTCATGTGTAATGTTTCTGTCACCAACGTGTGGGTGTCACCCAATGAAATGTTCAGTATTTCAGAAAGTGATCTTAAGGTAATTCGTCGATCCTCTCTCACAATGTCAGCAGCAGTGTTGATGTTTTCTTCCGTAAGAGCAGTAACTGGAGCACCCGGTCCACCTTCCTTTGAAATTATTGTCTCCCCTCATTAAACAGTTTAAACAACCTTCGAGCTGTTCTATAGGGAAGAACAGACTCTCCATAGACCTCCTGTAACATTGTATAGGCCTCAGCTGAAGATTTGTTGAGACAAACGTAGAATTTGTAAGCCGCATATTGTTCCTCGCGTTCCAGGGATGCCCTGGATGCATTGCAAGTCCATATGAGACGCGAAAGACCACATTTCCGTGAGGTAGGCTGGATGCTTTCCACTTTCCAATGCAAGATACTGACGCACAAATTCTGTAGAAATGCACACACGCAAAATCATATTTACCCTTTCACGTCCATTTGCTGAAGAAAAACTGACTTAAAATGCATGCTATTTTATAGTCCTGCTGTTGCCATAACGACAACTAAACAACTTTCAACTTTTCTACATTACATCACAATTTTTTTAAATAAATTTTTCTTAACGTAAGTTTAACATTTAAATAATGTCTTTTACTAATTTTAACTAAAAAATAAACTTAAAGGGACTACTTAAACGGTTTCAAAGTTTAATTCCGCAACCGTACATCATTTTCACCTAATATATAATTCCGAAGACATACACTATGAAGTACTATTCCGCAATGAAAGTCGACCATATGAACCCTTTTGTTAAACACACAAGTCTTCGAGCAATCGGAAAAATTAAGTTAATTGAGTTAATGTCAAATTTCTGCTAACTTATAACTCTGTATTTTCTTTATTGGCCATCTATGTGTATTACATGCAACTAAACGTAACTAGCATTTGTTTTTATGCTCTGGAATTTATGTTCTGTCGATTGTCAGTTATTTTCTGCCGTATGAGATTCTAAATAAAAGACTGTCTTCTTAGCAACCATGCTGTTTTATAATTCCAATGACTTCGTGTTCAGGTTAGTAATATATGAATGTAAATTAGGAGTAATTTACTGACCCATGTTATGGTTTTGTCCTGTAACTTAAGCAAGAATAAACAAGAGACGTGCTTTGTAAATGATTCAATGCGGATGTGCCGTGTGCCCATATTCTTGTCCCTGCTACAGGACCATCAAATAAATACCGCGTACACGAACAGTCCATTTACTTTAATAGTTATTACATGGCGGTAGCGCCCAAGACGATACCGTACCGTAAGTCAGGTTAAAGATAGGACATATCTGTCGCCTTCTAAAGTTCATACTACCATATCGTGACCTTCCCTTGATAGGAAATAGAAGCTTATAGCCGCTTCCCAATTTTAAAAGTGGTTTATCTTGATAAAAGACATATAACCTCTGGAATCGCCAAAAAAATCGTTGTAGATATTAACGAAACTTAATGCCTGAAGCTTTCATAGAGATGAATATGTTCAAGAACTTTCCGGGCAGCAAGCCAGTTGAAAAGACGAGGGAGCGAAAGAAATGTTATAACCACAAAATTGATATGACAAAAGCATCAACAAAGGCAAAACACTACCAAAACTTGCATTACTGAACAAAAGACTGTTTTCACTAAATTAAATGCCTGCTCAGGAGATGGCGTAAGTATAGGAAATAAAATTGGGTTAAATTGATGATCAAACTCTATAGACTTGTGCTCCTTAATTCGACGGATTTCCATGTTTAAGGCCGGTTTCCAAGAGAGACGGACTTGAAACCCAGCATCACGATTAAGCATGCCCCGCTCGAAGGAAATGACCAAAGCCTCTTTAACTCTCCACTCCCAGAACCGTTGCACTTTCTAAGCTGGTGGTCTCCCGAAAATTGCCTCTATGTTCGTCATCAAAACCAATCTAGACTTCTCAGGTTGCATGAAACGAATGCTCTGTTCATGTTCGTTCATTCTGGTAGCAATGGTGCTTCCGGTTTGTCCTATATACGGTGTCCCGCATTCTCAGGGAATGCGGTACACTCCCGGAACTTGGAAGTCCAGCTTGCCTTCCTCTGGTCTCAACAGACGTCCAATCTTCGGAGGTGGCTTGTGGATGGTCCTGATATTGTTTTTGGCGAGACTTCTGCTGATTCTCCCGGGTAGATTACAGGTGAACGGGATGTAGGCTGTAGCAGTAGGCTTATCTGACGCTTGCTGTATTACAGGTTTCCCTTTCCTAGCTCTGGTGATCGAGGCTGCTGATTCTGCCGGATAGGTTGCCGGCAAACGGGATGCAGGCTGTAGCGGTAGGCTTATCTGACGCTTGCTGTATTACAGGTTTCCCTTTCCTAGCTCTGGTGATCGAGGCTGATGATTCTGCCGGATAGGTTGTCGGTAAACGGGATGCAGACTGTAGCGTTAGGCTTATCTGGCGCTTGCTGTATTACAGGTTTCCCTTTCCTAGCTCTGGTGATCCAGGCTGCTGATTCTGCCGGATAGGTTGCCGGTAAACGGGATGCAGGCTATAGCGGTAGGCTTATCTGACGCTTGCTGTATTATAGGTTTCCCTTTCTTAGCTCTGGTGATCGAGGCTGCTGATTCTGCCGGATAGGTTGTCGGTAAACGGGATGCAGACTGTAGCGTTAGGCTTATCTGACGCTTGCTGTATTACAGGTTTCCCTTTCCTAGCTCTGGTGATCGAGGCTGCTGATTCTGCCGGATAGGTTGTCGGTAAACGGGATGCAGACTGTAGCGCTAGGCTTATCTGACGCTTGCTGTATTACAGGTTTCCCTTTCCTAGCCCTGGTGATCGAGGCTACTGATTCTGCCGGATAGGTTGTCGGTAAACGGGATGCAGACTGTAGCGTTAGGCTTATCTGACGCTTGCTGTATTACAGGTTTCCCTTTCTTAGCCCTGGTGATCCAGGCTGCTGATTCTGCCGGATAGCTTGTCGGTAAACGGGATGTAGGCTGTAGCGGTAGGCTTATCTGACGCTTGCTGTATTACAAGTTTCCCTTTCCTAGCTCTGGTGATCAAGGCTGCTGATTCTGCTGGATAGGTTGCCGGTAAGCAGGATGCAGGGTGTAGCGGTAGGCTTATCTGACGCTTGCTGTATTACAGGTTTTCCTTTCCTAGCTCTGGTGATCGAGGCTGCTGATTTTGCCGGATAGGTTGCCGGTAAGCAGGATGCAGGGTGTAGCGGTAGGCTTATCTGACGCTTGCTGTATTACAGGTTTCCCTTTCCTAGCTCTGGTGTTCGAGGTTTCAACGTCATTTTCGGAGTAGCCGTTTTGACGGAAAGTGAGTGTCCGGTGGTGTAATTCCTGTTTTAAGGGTCTGGGACAGTGTATTATCCACATAATTCAGTGAATTATAAAATCGCAAAGTTATTAATACTTGAAGCAAAGGCGAGATCGGCATATTCCTTTCGATGCATGTTCTAACTCAGTATTACGTAAATTTAAAACGAGGAGTGAAGGACAAGTGACGAGTGACTTGAACGATTCAAGACGGGAGGTGGACAGTGTATTATCCACATAATTCAGTGAATTATAAAATCGCAAACTTATTAATACTTGAAACAAAGGCGAGTTCGGCATATTCCTTTCGATGCATGTTCTAACTCAGTATTACGTAAATTTAAAACGAGGAGCGAAGAAGGACAAGTGACGAGTGACTTGAACGTTTCAAGACGGGAGGTGGACAGTGTATTATCCACATAATTCAGTGAATTCTAAAATCGCAAACTTATTAATACTTGAAACAAAGGTGAGATCTTGACATTCCTTTCGATGCATGTTCTAACTCAGTATTACGTAAATTTAAAACGAGGAGCGAAGAAGGACAAGTGAAGAGTGACTTGAACGTTTCAAGACGGGAGGTGGACAGTGTATTATCCACATAATTCAGTGAATTATAAAATCGCAAAGTTATTAATACTTGAAGCAAAGGCGAGATCGCCATATTCCTTTCGAAGTATGTTCTAACTCAGTATTACGTAAATTTAAAACGAGGAGCGAAGAAGAACAAGTGACGAGAGACTTGAACGTTTCAAGACGGGAGGTGGACAATGTATTATCCACATAATTCAGTGAATTATAAAATCGCAAAGTTATTAATACTTGAAGCAAAGGCGAGATCGGCATATTCCTTTCGATGCATGTTCTAACTCAGTATTACGTAAATTTAAAACGAGGAGCGAAGAAGAACAAGTGACGAGAGACTTGAACGTTTCAAGACGGGAGGTGGACAATGTATTATCCACATAATTCAGTGAATTATAAAATCGCAAAGTTATTGATACTTGAAGCAAAGGCGAGATCGGTATATTCCTTTCAATGCATGTTCTAACTCAGTATTACGTAAATTTAAAACGAGCAGCGAAGATGAACAAGTGACAAGTGACTTGAACGTTTCAAGACGGGAGGTGGACAGTGTATTATCCACATAATTCTGCGAATTATAAAATCGCAAAGTTATTAATACTTGAAGCAAAGGCGAGATCGGCATATTCCTTTCGATGCATGTTCTAACCTCTCTTGCACTTCCGCAGTAACCTTCATAACAACTTGTTTCGACAGTTTATACCTCTGTGGAGAATTGTATTGTGATAGCTCCTCAAAATAATTTCTCCTCATAGGCCGTACTCTATTACGAATACCATTTAGACGGTCTTAAATATAGCAAATCGACATCAACAGCTGCGTTCACGCCCACCATCTTGACTATTTACAAGTGCTAAGGACTTTGTTAGTTTAACAACAGATTTAACACGAGTGTTAAGCTAACACTTGTTGGTGAAATGAAATTTTTGTTGTAGCTATTGTTAAACCCTTGTTAAGTCTTAACATCGTTGGTGTAATTGGGCCTTATAGTTATATCTACTTTGGCCAATATGACCCAGAAAATCATGGTATAAGTTTAGAAGATTATAAAAATATTTTAAGACGTTTGAGTTTCAAGGAAAGTCCCATACACGTAATGAAGTAGAAGTGATAATGCTTGTAGGTAGAGCAAACAGTTGATGTAGGTATTTTGTGCGCAGCGTGTGGCACTTGAAAACTCCGCTGGGACCTGCTTCTGTATGACAGACTCACTTATCAATGTTTACATTTCTCTTGCTCTCTACCTGCCTCCTGCGGCAGCTAAGTGCTTTTTATGATCCAAGTAATTTTAACAAGACTTTGAAGTACTCCAGCCCCCTTTTTATTTAATGCAGTTTTGATTTCTGCTGTTAGAGTACGAGTACTCGTTGCTATTTTGTTTTTCAGTGCTCTCCATCCAACAAGAGTATGCAATGGTCCTAAACAAAAATCCTGTAGGAAGGACTTTTCACTCATAGATCTCATGTCGCATGTTTAATACTCTATGTCAAATTTTTGTAAGAGATACTTAAAACTTTGAACATGTTTGCTCTTGCACTTTCACTAAAAAGTGCTTGCAGAGTTTTCACTGCGATCAACCAATCACGCACGAGACTGGGGCCTGTATTAAGCTAATACCTAGGTCAGTGATAATCGCATACCCAGTAGCACGTTCAAGAGGTCCCTAGTTCTAATCTCGGTCAGGGTGATAAGGTTTTCCCTTATCCTGAACGAAGGAATCTAGGCTGGCCACGTAGCTCAGTCGTGCTAGGGGTCCCGGGTTCGATTCCCGGCGGTGGGGTTTGGGATCTTTCTCCGACCAAGATAATTCCCCATCTTCCCCAGAGTCTGGAAGTATGAATGAGAGTGTGAATGTGTGCGTGATCTAATGATTAAAATCCAAGGATAACGAGTTAACACCTTCAGTATGTTCCAAAGGAGAACGGCCGCCGATATGACCATAGCAGTTAAAGGCGAGGTATAAATGTGTACGTGATCTAATGATTAAAACCCAACAAATACGAGTTAACACCTTCGGTATGTTCCAAAGGAGAACGGCCGCCGATATGACATTTGCAGTTAAAGGCGGGGTATAAATGTGTACGTGATCTAATGATAAAAAGCCAACAAATACGAGTTAACACCTTCAGTATGTTCCAAAGGAGAAAGGCCGCCGATATGACCATTGCAGTTAAAGGCGGGGTATAAATGTGTACGTGATCTAATGATAAAAACCCAACAAATACGAGTTAACACCTTCGGTATGTTCCAAAGGAGAACGGCCGCCGATATGACATTTGCAGTTAAAGGCGGGGTATAAATGTGTACGTGATCTAATGATAAAAACCCAACAAATACGAGTTAACACCTTCGGTATGTTCCAAAGGAGAACGGCCGCCGATATGACATTTACAGTTAAAGGCGAGGTATAAATGTGTACGTGATCTAATGATAAAAACCCAACAAATACGAGTTAACACCTTCGGTATGTTCCAAAGGAGAACGGCCGCCGATATGACATTTGCAGTTAAAGGCGGGGTATAAATGTGTACGTGATCTAATGATAAAAAGCCAACAAATACGAGTTAACACCTTCAGTATGTTCCAAAGGAGAAAGGCCGCCGATATGACCATTGCAGTTAAAGGCGGGGTATAAATGTGTACGTGATCTAATGATAAAAACCCAACAAATACGAGTTAACACCTTCGGTATGTTCCAAAGGAGAACGGCCGCCGATATGACATTTGCAGTTAAAGGCGGGGTATAAATGTGTACGTGATCTAATGATAAAAAGCCAACAAATACGAGTTAACACCTTCAGTATGTTCCAAAGGAGAAAGGCCGCCGATATGACCATTGCAGTTAAAGGCGGGGTATAAATGTGTACGTGATCTAATGATAAAAAGCCAACAAATACGAGTTAACACCTTCAGTATGTTCCAAAGGAGAAAGGCCGCCGATATGACCATTGCAGTTAAAGGCGGGGTATAAATGTGTACGTGATCTAATGATTAAAACACAACAAATACGAGTTAACACCTTCGGTATGTTCCAAAGGAGAACGGCCGCCGATATGACTATTGCAGTTAAAGGCGAGGTATAAATGTGTACGTGATCTAATGATTAAAACAGAACGAATACGAGTTAACACCTTCGGTATGTTCCAAAGAAGAACGGCCGCCGATATGACTATTGGAGTTAAAGGCGGGGTATAAATGTGTACGTGAGCTAATGATTAAAACCCAACGAATACGAGTTGACACCTTCGATATGTTCCAAAGGAGAACGGCCGTCGATATGACTATTGAAGTTAAAGGCGGGGTATAAATGTGTACGTGATCTAATGATTAAAACACAACGAATACGAGTTAACACCTTCGGTATGTTCCAAAGGAGAACGACCACCGATATCATTATTGCAGTTAAAGGCGAGGTATAAATGTGTACGTGAGCTAATGATTAAAACACAACGAATACGAGTTAACACCTTCGGTATGTTCCAAAGAAGAACGGCCGCCGATATGACCATTGGAGTTAAAGGCGGGGTATAAATGTGTACGTGATCTAACGATTAAAACCCAACGAATACGAGTTAACACCTTCGATATGTTCCAAAGAAGAACGGCCGCCGATATGACCATTGCAGTTAAAGGCGAGGTATAAATGTGTACGTGATCTAATGATTAAAACCCAACGAATACGAGTTAACACCTTCGGTATGTTTCAAAGAAGAACGGCCGCCGATATGACCATTGCAGTTAAAGGCGGGGTATAAATGGAACAAGGAAACAAAAGAGAGAATCTAAGCTTTCTGTACCCTGGAATCAGTTGAACATCATTTCATTTACCGCCCGATATAACTTGACGTTGGAGGACATTGGCCCGTCTCTGTAGCGTGGTGGTAGTGTCACGTTCAGAAGGTCCCTACTTCTTATCCCGGTAAGGGAGATAAACTTTTCCCTTTTTTAGTAATTTACGTCCTCCAACGTCAAGTCACATCGGACGCTAATGAAATGGGTGAAATGATGGTCAAAAGAGCCCGGGGTCCGTAAAGCTTAGACTTACCCGACATTCGTCTTTAACGATAAGGAAAAACCCGGAAAAAGCCGTGTCTAGGTAGTTCACCCTGGCCGAGATTGGAAATCAGGACCACTTGAACGTGAGGCAGACAAGCTACCATCCACGCTGCTGAGGCGGGCTATTCTGAAAGATGAATGGCAGTAACTTTAAGCTCTATGTAACCTGGACTCATTTCAACATCTTTCATTCATCTTCCGATATGACTTGGAGGACATTGGCCCGTCTCTGTAGCATGGTGGTAGTGTCACTTTCAAGTCCCTAGTTGTAATATCAGTCAGGGTGATAAAATTTTCCCTTAACCTCACGAGGCTTCGCCACTGGGATTCAGTGCACATTTCCATACAGCGTAAATGAAAATTAAATCGATAAATGTTCAAAAGTGATTCTGTATCAGCTGATGTTAAAATTCCATACTTATTCCAAAATATTGGGAGAAACAACCGAATAGCGCCATTGCTTTAAAAATATGGCAGCGAAGCGTAAGCACTGCATTCCACCCTAAATATTCCACTATAAATATTAATTTTCAGGTTCGCTGATAAGAATGGATTTTGAAAAAGACCCGAAAGATTTTGTGCAGTTGTGCGTGGGTGTGGGTGCGTGGGTGTGGGTGTGTGGGGTTGTGGGGGAGCGTGGGTGTTTGGGGTGCGTGGGTGTGTGGGTGCGTATGTGTTTGGGTGTGTGTGGGGTGTGGGTGCGTGGGTGTGGGGGCTGTGGGTACGTGGGTGTGTATGGGTGCGTGGGTGCGTGTGGGGGGTGTGGGTGTGTGGGTGCGTGTGTGTTTGGGTGCATGGGTGTATGTTGGGGTGTGGGTGCGTGGGTGGGTGTGGGGGCTGTGGGTACGTGGGTGTGTATGGGTGCGTGGGTGTGTGGGTGCGTGGGTGTGTGTGGGGGTGTGGGTGCATGGGTGGGTGTGGGGGTGTGTGTGGGTGTGTGTGCGTGGGTTTTTGGGTGCGTGGGTTTTTGGGTGCGTGGGTGTGTGGGTGCGTGGGAACGTAGGTGTGGGGTTGTGTGTGCGTGGTGCGGGTGCGTGGGTGTGTATGAATGCGTGGGTGTGTGTGGGTGCGTGGGTACGTAGGTGTGGGGTTGTGTGTGCGTGGGCGTGGGTGCGTGGGTGCGTGGGTTTTTGGGTGCGTTGGTGTGTATGAGTTCGTTGGTGTTTGGGTGCGTGGGTGTTTGGGTGTGTGGGGATGTGTGGGTGCGGGGGTGTGTGTGGATACGTGGGTGTTTGGGTGCGTGTGTGTGGGTGGGTGTGGGTATGGGGGTGTGGGTATGGGGGTGTGGGTATGGGGGTGTGGGTATGGGGGTGTGGATGCGTGGGTGTGGGTGTGTGGGTGAGTGTGCGTGGGTGTTGGTGCGTGGGTGTGGGTACGTGGGTGTTTGGGTACGTGTGTGTGGGTGCGTGGGTGTTTGGATGCGTGGGTGTGATGGTGTGTGGGGGTTTGTGGGTGCGTGGGTGTGGTTGTGTGGGTGTTTGGGTGCGTGGGTGTGGGAGTGTGGGGGTGTGTGGTGGCGTGGGTGTGGTTGTGGGGATGTGTGTGCGTGGGTGTTTGGGTGCGTGTGTGTGGGAGTTTGGGGGTGTGTGGGGGCGTGGGTGTGGTTGTGGGGATGTGTGTGTGGGTGTGGGTGCGTGGGTGTTTGGGTACGTGTGCGTGGGTGCGTGGGATTGGTGGTGTGTGCGTGGGTTTTTTGCGTGGGTGTTTGGGTGCGTGGGTGTGGATGTGTGGGGGCGTGTGGGGGTGTGGGAGTGGTTGTGGGGATGTGTGTGCGTGGGTGTGTGTGTGTGTGTGGGTTTGGGTGTGTGGGTGCATGGGTGTGCGTGGGTGTGGGTGCATGGGTGTGCGTGTGTGCCCGTGTCTGCGTGTGCGTGTGTGAGACTGAGAGGGAGATGGTGCAATTACTATAATCTGTTCAACAACTCTATGAATTTACAGAAACATATGGACGCCGCAATAGTTCCGGAATTTCGTCCCGTGCGAGTTATTTTACGTAAAACCCATCCGACCGAGCTGGTAAACAATTTGAACTGCTAGTCATAAAACCTCTTGAAATTATAACTTTGTTTCCCGACCGTATGTTTTTACAGGATCTTACTGACGCCGCCGGTGTTCCGTGATTTCCTCCCGCCCGAGCAATGTTGCTTAAAACCGACCCGATAGAGCTAACAAAACAAATGTATCCATTAGACCGAAAAGCTGACGATCGTTTATCGTCTGCGACAACAAATAGTGATGTTCAACTTTTCCAGAATGAAACATGGCGAACATTATCCGCCCCAAGCACTTCATATTCCGTAATATTTCATCTGTGATGAACAATGACAACATTGCATTTGTGGGCGGGAGCATTAATTGAAAATATAAAATCATGAAAAATTACGAGAGCACCTTGTCATCGCGGATGATGGATGATGATGGGTATTAGATTAGTGCGATGGTCTGTCACGGAGCCATATTAACAATTTGTATCGACTAGTACATATACCGGCTTAATTCTCGTTACAAACGATCTCGTCGACATTCCACATCTCCGCGGTGTTCAGTAACTGCATTCCATAGAAAAACAGGATCTGTGGTTCACTGAACAAAAGAATAGCTTGATCCCGACCTACTTTTGTAATGGTGAGCAACTTTTGGCCAGTCGTAGAAGCTTCAGTACGTAAGGTGACTGCTGTAGAGTAAGAAATGAATGCCTACCTCGGTAGCGTAGATGGTAGCGCTTTTGCAACACTTTCAGGAGGTCCCGAGTTCCAAACTCGGTCAGGGTGACATATCTTAGTAAACTTTTTCGGGGTGTTTCCTTACCCTGAAAGATGTCAGGTAACTCTAGGCTCTATGTACCCTAGACTAAATTGAAGATCATTTCATTCACCGTCCGATATGACTTAACGTTGGAGGACATTAGCTCGTCTCTGTAGCGTGGTGGTAGTGTTATGTTCAGGAGGTTTCTAGTTCTAATTTCGGCCAGAGTGATAAGGGTTTCTCTTATCCTAAAGGAGGAATGTCTAACTCTAAGCTCTATGTATGCTGGACTCATTTTAACATCATTTCATTCATCGTCCGATATGACTTAACGTTGGAGGACATTGGGCCGTCTCTGTAGCGTGGTGGTAGTGTTATGTTCAGGAGGTTTCTAGTTCTAATTTCGGCCAGAGTGATAAGGGTTTCTCTTATCCTAAAGGAGGAATGTCTAACTCTAAGCTCTATGTATGCTGGACTCATTTTAACATCATTTCATTCATCGTTCGATATGACTTAACGTTGAAGGACATTGGCCCGTCTCGGTATCGTGGTGATAGTGTCACGTTCAAGAGGCCCCTAGTTCTAATCTAGGTCAGGGTGATAAGGTTTTCCCTAATGCTAAAGAATGTATGTCTGGTAACTCTAAGCTCTATGTACCCTGTACTCATTTGAACACCATTTCATTTATTGTCGATATGACTTAATTTTGGAGGACATTGGTCCTTCTCTGTAGCGTGGTGGTAGTGCCACGTGCAAGAGGTACTTAGTTCTAATATCGGTCAGGGTGATAAGGCATTCCCTTATGCTAAAGGATGAATGTCTGGTAACTCTAAGCTCTATGAATTCCAAAATCATTTGAAAATCATTTCATTCCTCGTCCAATATGACATCGGCCCATTCCTGCAGCGTGGTGATAGTGTCACGTTCAACAGGTCGCCAGTTCTAGTCTCGGTCGGTTGATAAGGTTTTATCTTATCCTGAAAGATGAACGGAAATAATCAATTCTTCCACACTAGCCACGTGTAGGCAAAGATTTGAATGAGTAGAGCCAGACCGAAAAATTCAATGCCATAGTTGGGATTTGAACCACGGAATTCCCGCTCTACATGCAGTTGCTCTAAACCACTGAGCTAATATAGCCAAGGTGCCGACATGACATTAAATTCTCCAATTGACTTTTATGATTACCAGTAGACCACTAGGGGTTCTCATATACAATGAGATACCTTTTGTGGCGACTTACTATGCTGTAAGTACTTAAGTCCCAGGCTTCATAGATAAACCACAATGCTTTTGTTTTAGGTAAATTGATGAAAATAATCATTTCTTCCACACTAGCCGTGTGTAGGCTGCGATTAGATTGGGTAGAAGGACGAATTGCTGGTAACTCTAAGCTCTATGTATGCTGGACTCATTTCAACATCGTTTCATTTATTGTCCGATATAACTTAACGCTGGAGGACATTGGCTCGTCTCTGTAGCGTGGTGGTAGTGTCACGTTCAAGAGGTCCCTAGTTCTAATCTTGGTCAGGGTGATAGGGTTTTCCTTTATCCTGAAAGATGAATGTCTAGTAACTCTAAACTCTATGTACCCTAGAATCATTTGAAAATCATTTCATTCATCGTCCAATATGACATCGGCCCGTCTCTGCAGCGTGGTGCTAGTGTCACGTTCAACAAGTCGCCAGTTCTAGTCTCGGTCGGGTGATAAGTTTTTCTCTTATCCTGAAAGATGAATGAAAATCAAATAATCTCTTACACACTAGCCACGTGTAGGCAAAGATTTGAGTTGGGATTTGAACCACAGAATTCCCGCTATCCGTGCCGTTGCTCTAAACCATTGAGCTAATATAGCCAAGGTGCCGACATGACATTAAATTCTCCAATTGACTCTTATGTTTCCCGGTAAACCACTAGAGGTTCTCATATGCTATGAGACACGCACCTTTTGTGACGACTTACTATGCTGTAGGTACTTAAGTCCCAGGCTTCATAGCCAAACCACTATGCTTTTGTTTTAGGTAAATTGATGGAAATAATCATTTCTTCCACACTAGCCCTGTGTACGCTGACATTAGATTGGGTAGCAGGACGAATTTCTGGTAACTCTAAGCTCTATGTACCCTGAAATCATATGAAGAGCATTTCATTCATCGTCCAATATGACTTAACGTTGGAGGACAATAGCCCGTCTCTGTAGCGTGGTGGTAGTGTCACGTTCAAGAGGTCCCTAGTTCTAATCTCGTCAGGGTGATAAGGTTTTGCCTTATCTTGAAAGATGAAAGTCAAGTAACTCTAAGCTCTATGTACCCTGACCTCATTTGAACGTCATTTCATTTATCGTCAATATAACTTAACGTTAGAGGATATTGGCTCGTCTCTGTAGCGTGGTGGAAGTGTCACTTTAAAGAGGTCCCTAGTTCTAAACTCGGTCAGGGTGATAAAGTGTTCCCTTATCTTGAACAGAGGTGGTTCCTCCATAAGGTTGCAGGTTTGCGCTACACCCACTGATTCCAAATGTACAACAGGTGCATTTTGCACATTAAAGCTGTACTTGTTTGCATTGTTTTATATACAAACATGCTTCAATTACGCTTATCGTCTGTAGCTGCCCATGACCGCAGAAGTCGAAATAAACAGTGATTAGCTGTAGGAGCCGCAGGTTTGCAGTGAAGAGTTAACCTAAGATTTCGCCCAAATGTAGGCTCTCTGAGGGGGTTACGGGAACGTGAAGAGATGGCAGGGGCTTCTTATACATTGCTTAAATGGAGGTTTATAAACCTAGCTCCTCCTACTTTTAGCAACGGCTATAGCGTGACCTTCAGGCTTAGCTTCTGTGTGCTCTGCTTTTCGAACACAGGGAGAATTTAATTAAATGCATGGAGGTTATTCAGAAGAGAGCTCTGTTAAACAACAACGCCACACTTGTTCAGGCTTCTGGGTCTATGAACACTTTTAAAGATTATAATTTTGTATTCTGGCTGTCTTTCTTCTACAAGATCATGCCCCATGTGGACATTTTGTACAATCAGCTGCAGAAACGAGACTGCAATGCAACATTTGCCATCGCCCAGCTAAACGCATTTAAAAGGGAAGTGCAAAAGGTAAGAAATAGCGTGGATATCGAGGAACACGAAGAAACTGCAATTAAGAGGAGAAGAATAGAAGATCATGATGTGAAAGGAAGAGAAGCTCTTGAAGTATGTGACATTCTTAGAGAAGCAAAGGACAGATTTAGCTTCACGTGACATCTGGTAGCCTCAACTTTGTTTCATCAAGAAAATTTCTAAGACATTTCCAAAGGATTCCCTTAGAGAAACAATAAGGTTCTATCCTTTTATCATTGGAACAAAAATTTGTAGAAAACTGACTGTAAATGTGTTAAATATTAGACATTTTATACAAAATCCTAGAACTATAGAAACGAAGTAAGCTATACCGACCCTAGAAGGTGAACAAAATATAGACAAGAAGTATCTCAAACTAAACAATGTCAAATTCTGTAATAGACTTCAGATTTTTCAACGCCGCTCCATAAAGCCAGAACAGTTTGGAGAAAAATGTGCGGGGATTGCATCGGTGAAGAATAGGCAAGGCAGTTGTATCCAATAAATCTCAACACAAGGTGCACTCTGGTGGCCAGTAACCGAACCTTAGTAGGGCATTTGATCACAAACTAAACAGATTTATCTACTTACAGTTTACCTTTAGTTATTTAGGTTTTAACACTTGACAGACGATTTTAAACAGCTGAATACCTGCAATTACTATTAGAAATGCTTATCCCACTGTGTTAATATAAGAATTACATAAAAATTTACGTTTAATACCCACATATATTTCACAAATGTTGATATTTTTTCTGGTTTTCATGGTGTTTTTGTTCTTGATAGTGAAAAGACCAATTCATGCTTTCAAAGTAGTTTTGTTCTTCAACTTAAGTTCCTCTAATGTCAATACATTTTGTCCAGCAGTTATCCAGTGTGATTATCCCCTCTCTGTAGTGTTCCTCTGGAAGTGGTACAGCCGCAATTGCTTCTTCATTGGTCGAAAAGCACCTACCAGCGAGGAATTTCTTCAGTTTTGGAAACAGATGGAATTCTGAGGGAACCAAATTTGGGAAATAAGGTGGATGTTCCAGCATTTCATAGTGTATAAGGGCGAGGTCCACCCAAGAGTCGCCCGCCTCGGTAGCGTAGGTGGTAGCGTGTCAAGTGGCACGTTCAAGTGGTCCCGAGTTCGAATCTCGGTCAGGGTGAGTTACCTGTATAAGGTTTTCCGGGGTTTTCCCTTATCCTGAAAGACGATTGTCGGGTAACTCTAAGCTCCATGGACTCCGTATTTATTTGAGCATCATTTCACTCATCGTCCCATGACAATATTGGAGGACGTAAATTAAAAGTCTTCTATCACCCGGGAGACGATGAAGGACTAAGGTTTTTTTCCATAGGGCAAACCCTGGAGTCTAAAACGCCTCCCCCCATCGACAACTTCAAGACGGGATGGAAGTGGTTACACCACTAACGCCACAACCCCGCAGGGAAGACTACCGAAACCTCGGTAGGGCCGCTACTACTAGCTCTGCAGTCTAGTACCTTGGACTTCTTAGGCAACCCTCTGCTCCCTCCGGGCAACTCTCATTCGGAAGGGGCTCGACTGTTCGGCCCAAAGTTCCTCTGGTGACGTCAGATGTACCACGAGTTCTAGGCGTCCGCAGCGCAAATAAATATAAACATGGCCGTAAGAGTTTGGCAGACGATGAACGTTCGGGACGTCCAAAAACTACCCACGAAAACATCGCCAAAGTTCACCAAATGGTGCTAGACGACCGCCGAATTAAAGTGAGAGAGACAGCAGAGGCTATGAACATGGAAAAAGAACGTGTTTGTCACATATTAAATCAACATTTAGACATGAGAAGGCTGTCCAAGCGTTGGGTGCCGCGTTTGCTCACGTCAGAACGAAAAGGTATTCGAAAGAACATTTCCAACGTTCTGTTGGCGCATTTAGGCGCAATAAATCCCAGCTTTGGCACAGATTAGTTACTGTAGATGAAACTTGGGTACACCATTATACACCCGAAACAAAAATACATTCCAAACAGTCGACTGCAAAGGGTGAACCGGGTCCAAAAATGCAAATATATATATTTTTTTTTTTTTTTTTTTGACTGGGAAAGTGTTGGAGTTATTTTAATCAATTTTCTTCAGAAATGATGAACCTTTACAGGAGCATACTACGCCACATTTGCAGAAAAAGAAAATCCTGTTTCTCCAAGACAACACACCGTCTCTCACACCTCAGCGGTTGCAATGGCGAAAATCCACGAATTACGGTTTGATCTGCTTGACTAACCAGATCTAGCCCCAAGTGACTTATTTTTGCTCCCTCATCTGAAAATTGCGCTGGGAGGACAGAGATTTTCTTCAAATGAAGAGTTGACCACATTCGTGAAGAATTATTTTGCAGAGAAAAACGTCGAGTACTATTTGGACGGGTTACAGAGATGAGAACATCGCTGGGACAAGTGTGTAGCGTTACACGGAGACTATGTTGAAACACGTCGAGAACTATTTGGACGTGTTACAGAGATGGGAGCATCGCTGGGAGAAGTGAGTAGAGTTACAAGGAGACTATCTTGAGAAACGCCGAGGACTATTTGGACTGGTTACAGAGATGGGAGCATCGCTGGGAGAATTGTGTAGAGTTACAAGGAGACTATGTTGAAAAACGTTGAGTACTGTTTGGACGAGTTACAGAGATAGGAACATCGCTGAGAGAAGTGTGTAGTGTTACAAGGAGACTATGTTGAAACACGTCGAGAACTATTTGGACGTGTTACAGAGATGGGAGCATCGCTGGGAGAAGTGAGTAGAGTTACAAGGAGACTATCTTGAGAAACGCCGAGGACTATTTGGACTGGTTACAGAGATGGGAGCATCGCTGGGAGAATTGTGTAGAGTTACAAGGAGACTATGTTGAAAAACGTCGAGTACTATTTGGACGGGTTACAGAGATGGGAGCATCGCTGGGAGAATTGTGTAGAGTTACAAGGAGACTATGTTGAAAAACGCCGAGTACTATTTGGACGGGTTACAGAGATAGGAACATCGCTGAGAGAAGTGTGTAGTGTTACAAGGAGACTATGTTGAAACACGTCGAGAACTATTTGGACGTGTTACAGAGATGGGAGCATAGCTGGGAGAAGTGTGTAGTGTTACAAGGAGACTATGTTGAAACACGTCGAGAACTATTTGGACGTGTTACAGAGATGGGAGCATAGCTGGGAGAAGTATGTAGAGTTACAAGGAGACTATGTTGAAAAATGTCGAGTACTATTTGGACGGGTTACAGAGATGGGAGCATCGCTTGCAGAAGTGTGTAGAGTTAAAAGGAGACTATGTTGAAAAACGCCGAGTACTATTTCGACGGGTTACAGAGATGGTAGCATCGCTGGGAGAAGTGTGTAGAGTTATAGAAGACTATGTTGAAAAACGCCGAGTACTATTTGGACGGGTTACAGCGGTGGGAGCATCGCTGGGAGAAGTGTGTATAGTTACAAGGAGACTATGTTGAAAAACGTCGAGTACTATTTGGACGGGTTACAGAGATGGGAACATCGCTGGGAGAAGTGTGTATAGTTACAAGGAGACTATTTTGAAAAACGCCGAGTACTATTTGGACGGGTTAGAGAGATGGGAGCATCGCTGGGGAAGTGTGTAGAGTTACAAGGAGACTATGTTGAAAAACGCCGAGTACTATTTGGATGGTTTACAGAGATGGGAGCATCCCTGAGAGAAGTATGTAGAGTTACAAGGAGACTATGTCGAAAAACGCCGAGTACTATTTGGACGGTTTACAGAGATGGGAGCATCCCTGAGAGAAGTGTGTAGAGTTACAAGGAGACTATGTTGAAAAACGCCGAGTACTATTTGGACGGGTTACAGAGATGGGAGCATCGCTGGGAGAAGTGTGTAGAGTTACAAGGAGACTATGTTGAAAAACGCCGAGTACTATTTGGACGGGTTACAGAGATGAGAGCTTCGCTGGGAGAAGTGTGTGGAGTTACAAGGAGGCAATGTTGAAAAACGCCGAGTACCATTTGGACGGGCTACAAAGATGAGAGCTTCGCTGGGAGAAGTGTGTAGAGTTACAAGGAGACTATGTTGAAAAGCGCCGAGTACCATTTGGACGGGCTACAGAGATGAGAGCTTCGCTGGGAGAAGTGTATAGAGTTACAAGGAGGCAATGTTGAAAAACTCCGAGTACTATTTGAACGGGTTACAGAGATGGAAGCATCGCTGGGAGAAGTGTTAAGAGTTACAAGGAGACTATGTTAAAAAGGCCGAGTACTATTTGAACGGGTAACAGAGATGGAAGCATCGCTGGGAGAAGTGTGTAGAGTTACAAGGAGACTATGTTCAAAAACGCCGAGTAGTATTTGGACGGGTTACAGAGATGAGAACATCGCTGGGAGAAGTGTCTAGAGTTACAAGGAGACTATGTTGAAAAACGCCGAGTACTATTTGGACGGGTTACAGAGATGTAAGCATCGCTGGGAGAAGTGTGTAGAGTTACAAGGAGACTATGTTGAAAAACGCCGAGTACTATTTGGACGAGTTACAGAGATGGGAGCATTGCTGGGAGAAGTGTGTAGAGTTACAAGGAGACTATGTTGAACAACGCCGAGTACTATTTGGACGGGTTACAGAGTTGGGAGCATCGCTGGGAGAAGTGTGTAGAGTTATAAGGATTGAAAAATGCCGAGTACTATTTGGACGGGTTACAGAGATGAGAACATCGCTGGGAGAAGTGTGTAGAGTTACAAGGGGACTATGTTGAAAAACGTCGAGTACTATTTGGACGGGTTACAGAGATGGGAACATCGCTGGGAGAAGTGTGTATAGTTACAAGGAGACTATTTTGAAAAACGCCGTGTACTATTTGGACGGGTTAGAGAGATGGGAGCATCGCTGGGGAAGTGTGTAGAGTTACAAGGAGACTATGTTGAAAAACGCCGAGTACTATTTGGATGGTTTACAGAGATGCGAGCATCCCTGAGAGAAGTATGTAGAGTTACAAGGAGACTATGTTGAAAAACGCCGAGTACTATTTGGACGGTTTACAGAGATGGGAGCATCCCTGAGAGAAGTGTGTAGAGTTACAAGGAGACTATGTTGAGAAATAAAGGGTCTTGTATCTTAACTATGTCGGAAACCTTTCAGACCAGCTATGTATAGGTATAGTTAAACCAGATATTTATTGCATTCCCAACGTATGGTTACTAAAATCTCTGAACGCCCTGTATATGGAAGTTGCAGATAATTGCCGGCAGTCCGTCGCATGACGTGTAAATACACAAGTACCCGCAATAAAAGTTAACAAAGAGGCAATATGTTGGTAAGTTGTCACGTGGCCTGTAGGCATGGGAACCGATTTATCGCTGCACATTATTATCTTTTGAATTTGGAGCGGGCGGTAGGTTCCCCCTGTGGGCTATAAACCGTGGGTCTCAACGCGATATCTGACATTCCGCTTCCTTTTATTTTGTTCCACTGGGAAATGAAGGATAATTCGGCGCGGTCCATGGCAGTCATTTGGAATCCCAGATCCAACTTGGAACATGTTTTGTTGCCAAATTTAAGAGACGATACTTTCAAAACTTTCGCTAACCCCTTTTCTGAAGTTATTGTTTAAAATGCTTCTACTGCTATCCATTCCTTATCAATTCTCGGTAATTTCCTGACAGAATATAGTTTTAAGACAAATACCTAATTATATTCAAAGTGTCTGGATATCACACAGAGTGGTCCTGACTGAATAATGCATTTATGTCCCTTCTAATATGCGACGCGGGAAATTTTTTCTAATTCCTTCATACATTTTGATTTTTTTATATACAACCATTATTTTAATATAATTTATTTACTTTTTAGTGCAATTTCGAGTTAGAGGGAATTCTTTTAATGTTATTAATTGTTTGTTTATTTTCTTACTGCTTAACGTATGCTGTTCAATAAAGAATTATCATAATTTTTACGGTCATAATTTTTCGCACTAAAATTCACTCTTATTCCAAGATACGTCCAGAAAGTAAGTTCTGTTTGGTAATAAAATTAAATTGGGTACAGATACAGAAACGTTATTTAATGCACAAAATTCTACAACTCTTCAAACTACTTTTCCACATAACTGCCGACATATTGCAGTCATTTGTCATAACGAGGCACAAATATTTGTATACCTTCTTCATAGAAGTTTGCTGCCTGTGTCTTCAACCAGTTGGAAACATTTTCTTTCAGCTCTTCGTCATTGTTGAAGTGTTGACCGCCAAGGAAAGATTTGAGATGCTAAAACAGATGAAAGTCGCTAGGAGCGAGGTCAAACACGTCCCAGCCAAATCCCTGTAGGATGTTTTTCGTTGCATTTGCAGTGTGTGGCCGTGCGTTGTCGTGAAGAGACACTACACTTTTTGACAGCATTCCTCGGCGCTTATTCTATATTCCGCGGCGCAGTTTCCTAAGTGTCTCGCAATAGACATTTACTTTCATTGTTTGACCAGCGGTAAGAAATAAATGAGTAAGATACCTTTCCTGTCCCAGAACACTCCCCGTAGGGGAAGGGAGTCGTCCCTTTCAGCTGCCAAAGTGCGGGCGCTGCGGACGCTTAGCACTCGTGGTACCTCTGACGTTACTAGAGGAACCTCGGGCCGAACAGCCGAGCCCCTACTTCGGGAGTTGTTCGGATTGGGATGGCTTCGAGGGGGCAGTGTGTTCCCGATACCCGTGGGAGATTGAGTACGTCTTTGGACGGGGTTGAGGGAAGCCATTAAGTTTCCGGGTACTAGCCTGCTAAGCTAGTAGAAGGTGTGCTAGGACACCAGGCGGCCCCACCGAGGTCATATCGGTAGTCTTCACCTTGAGTGTTGACGCGCGTAAGTGGCGTGTCCACTTCAATCCCGTCTTGTGTCCTTGGACCAGATGGGGGGGGGGCTTGTTAGGAAACAAGGTCTTGTCCTATGGAAAGCCCCATGGAGGATGCCGAGCGCCATTGGGACAGCTCGGATAACTCCCTGGTTGAAAGAGGCCCGGGTCTTGTTCCTACGGGTACAAGGCTAATGGGAGTAGACCCTCTGGACTCAACTGTCCCAGAACAGTGTGCACATCATTTTTCGAAGTGTCAAGATTTGTTGCTGCTTAACCTTTGCTGGGGATGAGGTGTGCCTCCATTCCATTGACTGACGCTTACGTTCAGGGGTGTCGTAAGAAACCCAAGTTTCATCTTCTGTGACTATCTGTGTCAGAAATACTTCGCCGCCTTCATCATAACGGGTCAGAAACTGAAGTGCACTACCCATCCGTTTTGTTTTGAGTTGCTCAGTAAGAATCTTTGGCACCCAACGTGAGCAAAGTTTACGACATTTCAGTTTTTCGGTAATAATTCCATGAACTAGTGATCGTGAGATTTGGGGAAATTCCATAGCGACAGCACTAATTGTAAACTTGCTGTTTTCCTGGATCTTGTCATCAATCGCGTGAACCAGTTCTACTGTAACCAAAGATGGATGCCCACTTCGTTCTTCATCGAGCACTTCACTACGTCCTTCATTGAACTGTCGGACATATCTTCTCACCATTGTATCACTCATCGCATTTTGTCCGTAAACATCGCAAATTTGCCGATAAATTTCAATTGATTTCACTTTCCTAGCAATCAGAAAACGAATAACAGATCTGATTTCACAAGCGGCAGGATTTTCAACCTACACAGACATTGTAAACATGCACAACAAAGTGTACGTGGCTGACAGCGATCTCACAATTTCGCACGTTTATTCTCCATGATACAGAGCGTCTACCGCGCATGTGCGGAACTGCGATCACAGCGCTGCAGCGGAGATAAATTAAATAACTTACTTTCTGGACGCCTCTTGTACACTTTGTTAGCTTAATGTGAAACAAACACGCCGTGGTAGTTTCATTGTAGGTACTCCTGGTTCCCGCCTGTAAGAACCAGGCAAGTTCAGAGATGTTCAGTATCGCCTACCGCTGCAATGGAGGTAACACGCGAGGAATAATATGGGGCTTTGAAATTCTGCTTTCTTCTCAACAAATCTTCAATTGAGGCCTATACAATGTTACAGGAGGTCTATGGAGAGTCTGTTCTTCCCTACAACACAGCTCGAAGGTAGTTTAAATTGTTTAAAGATGGGAGACAATCAATTCCAAAGGAAGGTGGACCCGGTGCTCCAGTTACTGCTCTTACAGATGAAAACATCAACACTTCTGATTTCATTGTGAGAGAGGATCGACGAATTACCTTAAGATCACTTTCTGAAATACTGAATATTTCATTGGGAACCACCCACACGTTGGTGACAGAAACATTACACATGAGACGTGTTTGTGTGCGATGGATTCCAAGACTGTTGATTTCCGTACTAAAGGACATTCGCGAGCAGGTCTGCATGCAGTTAAAGTTGCTGTTAGAAGAAGATCCGGAGTTTCTTTCAAACGTAATCACTGCTGATGAAACTTGGCTGCATCATTTTGATCCTGAGAGCAAACAGCAAAGCTCAGTGTGGAAATCTCCTTCATCTCCAACCCCCAAAAGAGCAAACGTGGTTGCTTCTGCTGGGAAAGTTATCGTCATCTCATTCTTTGATATTCATGGAATGGTTTATCAGCATGTTGCACCTGCACACATATCAGTAACTGTACAATACTACAGGGATGTCCTGAAAACATTGCAAGTCCATATCACGCGCAAAAGAACACATTTACGTGAAGCAGGCTGGATGTTGCACCACGATAATGCGCCGCTGCATATTGCCAATGTTGTTGCTGAATATATTGCAAAAATCAACGTAAAATGCATCCCTCACGCTCCATATAGTTCGGATTTAGTCACACTTGACCTCTTTTATTCCCTAACTTGAGAAAACGCCCTCGTGGGAGGCATTATTCATCATCAGAAGCAGTGGTGAAAGCTGCGGAGGCGATTTTGAAGGATATCTCAAAAATGGTTTCCAGCATGTCTTTGAAGACTGGCAGAAACGCTGGGACAAGTGAATCGCATTCATGGGGAGACTATGTTGAGAAGGACCATCAAAATTATAAGAATGACTAAAGGTTGAAGCAATATATATAATGGCGAGCAAATTAGTTGGCGAGCAAAGAGCTCTACGTTGAGGCACCAATTTGATAAAAAAATGTTTATGGGTGGCTCAGGGTAAAACAATGAGGTTTCTCTCAGGGTATGCGTGGATGTGTGTGAGAAGGATATTTAATGACACTGGAATGCCCGTTTCCGACTTATTTATTTACTGCTTCTTCTTTTAAAACATCGAAATGAAAGTTACCGACCAAGGATTACCAATCTCTGTTTAGAGTTACTAACGGCAGAATGTTTACCGACAAATATTCAAGACAGAACCAGAGGACTGCCCTAATAGGTTTCACGCCTCGGACCGCTCTAATCTGCCTCACGCCGAAGACTGTTCTGCATGACCACAGCTGCGCGTGTGGTGTATCAGTTTCACTCTGAAAACCCTCCTCATTCAACCAAAAATCTCTTTGTGGCTGTTTTGTCATATCATTCTGAATGGTTCAAAGAATTCCCTATTCATACTAGTCAAGTGAGCTCCTTTAGAAAACTGCTAAGGACACTGTTTCTTACATTGCTTTTCTTATAACAACTTTCCCCCAAACTCAACTGGCCTTGCCCGTATTGTCACAAAGAACCAACATTCCTTTGACATGCATCATGATTCTTTACTTCTGGCGAACCTTAATTTCGGTATCAAGGTACGTTGTCAAAATATAATTGTGATCTTTCTTTATTGCACAGCCGTTGTAGAAGAATTCAGTGCAGCCATAGTATGCTAGTTTCTCCAATGAAGCGCCTTCCGTAGGGGAAGTGATCCATTCCCTTCAGCTGCTGTGGTGCGAGCGCTGCGGACCCCTAGCACTCGTGGTATCTCTGACGTTACCAGAGGATCCTCGGGGAAAACATTATAGCCCCTCCCTGTTTGGGAGTTCGGATTGGGTTGGACTCGAGGGGGCAGTCGTTCCCAATACCCCTGCGAGATCGGGTACGTCCCCGGATAGTGTTGAGGGAAGCCATATATTCCCGCGTACTAGCTCCCATATGTAGTACTTGAGTCCCAGGCTTCATCATGTAACTCTTATTATTAAGTGGGACTCAAGTACTGACGATAGTAAATCGCCATAAAAGGCGTATCTCGAATGCGAGAGCTTCTAGTGGTCTACCGGTGAAATATACGAGTCAAATGTACAATTTAATGTCAGGACGGCACGTTGGCCATGGTAGCTCAAGGGTTAGAGCAACTGGACGGAAACCAGGAGATCCGAGGTTCAAATCCCGGCTATGGCATTGTATTTTTCATGATGACTATCAGAAAATGAAATGATTAATGATTAATTTCCATCAATTAACTAAAATATACCATGTTCCTTCTTTATTCATTGCCTCCTTTAATTTATGTATCAACATAAATCTCAAAATTTGAAATTATCTAATTGCGAGGGCAAGGTAAATCACAACTGCCTGGTATAAAACACGAGTGAATGTACATTTTTAACAGCTTCGTAAGAGAGAGATATGTTATTCCTGTTAAAAGGAACATCATAAATAACTGTTAGTCATTACAGCGCTCCGGTTTTTGGGGATACTAAAAGCCAGTGCTATTACTGTGTCCAGCAGGTGTAACTGCCGTCACTAATGACTCTATGGACACACGTTTGGAATGGGACAAGTCATAATAATCATTCAGCGGTGGAATGATGAGGCCCGGGGAATCCCCTAACACTTATCAGGAGTTAATGTACGCCCATATTTAGGATTCTATGTACTGCATTAATGTACTTAATAGCTCTCCAAACTGCGCTGAAATAATTTATCTTTTTGGACATCTTTCTCTCTACACATTTTTTGCCTCAGGCGGTAGTCTCTCCCACCCGCATTCGCTTCGATTCTCTGGCTGACCTGCCTGTTAGTTTTGTTTGCTTCCCGCAGTTGGAAAGGTTCATTCCAAACCTGAATTTTCTATACCTGCATTTTCTCCTCTTCTAGTTCCTCTTGCCCATCTTTGTAGCGTGTTGGTAGCGTGCTAAGGTTTTCTCTTATCCTGAAAGATGAATGTGTGGTAACTATAAGCTACAGGTACCCTGTGGTCACGCTTGGCTCTCACCAAGGTGGCCGGGTTCGATCCCAGGTGACCGCAAAGTGAGATTTGTGGTGGACAACACGGTGCTGAGGCGGGTTTTCTCCGGTACCTCCGGTTTCCCCCACATCTCATTCCACCGGTGCTCTAGCTTCATCTCACGTACCATCAGTGTCACCGCCTGCGGTGCCGTATGTAGTAAAAGCGGGCGTTAAACACTACACACATTTTACATGTACCCTGAACTGATTTGAACATCATTTCATTCGTCGTTCGATATGACTTAAAGTTGGAGGATATTGGCCCGTCTCAGTAGCGTGATGGTAGCGTCACGTTTAAGAGGTCCCTAGTTCTTATCTCGATAAGGGTTATAAGCTTTTATCTTACCCTGAAAGACAAATGTCTGCTAGCGCTAAGCTCTATGTACTTTGGAGTCATTTGAACATCACTTCATTCATAGTCTGATATGACAACGTTGGAGGACAGTGGCCTGTCCCTGTAGCCTGATAGTAGTGTCACGTTCAAGAAGCTTTGAGTTCAAATACCGATTACAGAGATAAGGTTTTCCCATTTTCTGAAGAAGGAATGTCTGGTAACTTTAACCTCTATGTACCCTCTACTCATTTGAACAACATTTCATTCATGGTGTCATATGACTTAACGTTGGAGAACGTTGGTCCGTCTCTGTAGCGTGGTGGTAGTGTCATGTTCAAGAGGTCCACGGCCGCGCCGTGGCTCAGTGGTTAGACCGCTTAGCTCTCACCAAGGCGGCCCGAGTTCGATCCCAGGCGACCGCAAAGTGAGATTTGTGGTGGACAACATGGCGCTGAGGCGGGTTTTCTCCCGGACCTCCGGTTTCCCCCGCCATCTCATTCCACCGGTGCTCCAGCTTCATCTCATGTACCATCAGTGTCACCGCCTGCGGTGCCGTATGTAGTAAAAGCGGGCGTTTAACACTACACGCATTTTACATGTACCCTGAACTGATTTGAACATAATTTTATTCATCGTTCGATATGATTTAACGTTGGAGGATATTGGTCCGTCTCTGTGGCGTGGTGGTAGTGTCACGTTCAAGAGGTCCCTAGTTCTAATCTTGGTCAAGGTGATAACGTTTTCTCTTATCCTGAAAGACAAACGTCTGCTAGCGCTAAACTCTATGTACCTTGGAGTCATTTGAACATTACTTCATTCATAGTCTGGCATGACAACGTTGGAGGACATTGGCTTGTCCCTGTATCGTGGCGGTAGTGTCACGTTCAAGAGGATTTTAGTTCAAATCTCGGCTAAAGTGATAAGGTTTTCCCGTTTTCTGAACATCGAATGTCTGGTAACTTTAACCTCTATGTACCCTCTACTCATTTGAACAACATTTCATTCACGATGTCATATGACTTAACGTTGGAGAACGTTGGTCCGTCTCTGTAGCGTGGTGGTAGTGTCACGTTTAAGAGGTTCCTAGTTCTAACCTCAGTCAGGGTGATAAGGTTTTCCCCTATCCTGAAAGATGAATGTCTAATAACTCTAAGCTCTATGTACCTTGGAGTCATTTGAACATCACTTCATTCATTGTCCGATATGACAGCGTTGGAGGACATTGGTCCGTCTCTGTATCTTTACAAAAACATAACAAATTTGATATCAATCTGACAAACTGTAAATATCAAGATGAATCATTTAGCTTAAGAAATATTTTGTTTAAGAAAGTCATTAAATATTTATAAGTTTTGTAATTCATCAGAATATGTGAAGTGGTTTTCAGAAAGTGTAACCTAAGGATTGATGCAGTAATTCAAGTTCGTATCTTTCAAAACAAAAAAGGGGCAATCAAATAAAATGTGAGGGACATGTTGAAGATGATTTCCACAAATACAATCAAATGTGGATTTGATTTTGAATCGAAATAAGTAAGCTGAAAATTTGCAATGTCCAGTTAAGAATTGAGTGAAAACATATTTAGGATTAACGAATTTACATTTATGTCTGTCAGGAACTGTTGGGAAATATAAATCCTTAGTCAAAGCACCACAATCACTTTTTAACCAGCATTCATTCCAGTCGTTGATGATAATCTCCTTTAATGTTTGCCTCGCATAAGACATAGGGCATAGAGTGTATGTCTCTGGAAGATCTGCAGTCGCAGCTCTCTTTGCAAGCTCATCCGACAATCCCCACGTGTCCTCTGACACATTTAATACACAGATGAGAACAACATAATAATTGACTTCTTATTTCAGCTGTTTTTAGTATCTTTCAAAGTTTCAATTGCTGCTTGTGAGTCTCTGTAAAGGTGTGCGGTACATTGTAAGTTGTTGCATCATACCACTGCTTCACGAATTGCTAATAATTCAGCTTGACGAACTGAACACTCCTTGGCAAGCCTGAACATGGAAGAATGGCATTCTATGGAGCGAGAGAATACTACAAACGCACATCCTACTTTAGCATTTTTACTAAGCACTTCAGCTATCCGAGAGCCATCTGTGTAAATGGAGTACTGATGATATTCTGCTGCAGAATCTTCGAGAAGACTAGAGATCTATATTTCCCAACAGTTTCTGACAGACAAAAATGTAAATTCGTTAATCCTATGTTCTCACTCAATTCCGAAATGAACATTGCAAATTTTTAGCTTATTTATTTCGATTCAAAATCAAATCCACATCTCATTGTATTTGTAGAAATCATCTTCAAGATGTTCCTCACATTCATTTGATTGCGCATTTTTCTGTTTTGAAACATACGAACTTGAGTTATTCTTCAATCCTAAGATTACGCTTTTTCAAAACCACTTACATATATTTTGTTAAATTACAAAACCTATTCATATGTTATAACTTTCTTAAGGGTATGTATGACTGAAATTTCATGAAAATCGTGAAAATAACGACTTTTTTATTTTAATTCTATAAAATAATTTATACATTCCCGAATGTGAAAAATGCATAATTTGCCTCCGGACGCCATTTTTAAATGCTTATTTAAATGTCGGTGGCCTTTAAACTCTGTCAGAGTCACGCCCTCTTTTGCCTACATCCACATTCTTTGTCTATTTTCCGTTCTTAAATTTTCAATTCAAGAAAAGGAAAATAAGGCTTTAGAAGACAAAATAGTTCCTAAAATGTTTCCAATATATCAGAGGCTGGCTTCTACAACATTACTAGAGAGGTGCAAAACAGGAAAAACACAGAATGCCAATGAATCTTTGCATCATGTCATATGGAATAAGTGCCCAAAGGAAGTTTTCATATCAAAACAAAAATTGGATCTTGCTGTTATTAAAAGCATCAGTGAGTTTAACATGGGTAGTCTTAAGTCATTGGAGCTGCAGCAAAATATCAGAGGTGAAAGTGTAGTAGACTCAGCAAGGAAAACTTCAGTGCAGCGAGATCAGACTCGTATCCTGCAAAGCAAGAAGCGAAGTTGTGCAGAAGAAAAACAACATCTAAAGAAGAAAAAGGTGGAAAAAGCAGCAACAGAGGAGAGGAAAAAGAAATCTGAGGGTCCAACCTATCAGCCTGGTGGATTTTAATGTGAGTTATGCAATCAAATCTTTAATCGCTGTTTTCTCAATGTTCATATTTTCAGCATTTTTCTTCCTGTAAAATGCTCCTTGCGATGCAGTTTTTGTACTACATTCATGAAATTTCCTACACAGGTTCAGAATATCATGAGGAATGGAAATTTCCCTAGGTTTTATTGTGAAATGTATATAAGCATATATTTTTAATTTTCAAACACAAAACTTACAGTTTTTTAGACAAAAAAAGGATATTTGTAAATTAAAAAATTTTTGTGGCCTAAACTAAAGAATACACAGAAAAATCCAGAGCAATTTCAAAACGTATGTGTATTATGAACATAGGGTTAAAATATTAGACCAAAATTCAAAATATTTTGTCGCAAGGGACTTTTTTAGTGACGTAACAAAAACATACAAAATTTATCATAATTTCTAAATTTCTGGAGAAAAATGGTTTAAATTTAGGTTGTAACATGGTTACAATATACTACACCTATGGTGTAAAATTGAAAAAGTTAGCATTATTAGTTCAGAATTTGAAAATTTCAGTCATACATACCCTTACACAAAATATTTCTTAAGTTAACGATTCATCTTTATGTTTACTGTTGGTCAACTTGATATTGAATTTTGTTATGTTTTTGTAAATTCTATTAAATTCGTAAATTTGTAAACTATATTCTTCATGTACCTTTGGGTAAAATAGGAATAAAAAATTCAATAGTAAATAAATTGTTCTAATCCGGTCAGGGTGATAAGGTTTTCCCTTATCCTAAAAGATGACGGGTAACTGTAACCTCTATGTATCCTGTACTGACTTGAGCATCATTTCATTCATCGTCCGATATGACATAACGTTGGAGGACATTGGCTCGTCTCTGTAGCGTGGTGGTAGTGTCACATTCAAGAGGTCGCTTGTTCTAATCCCGGTCAGGGTGATAAGGTTTTCCCTTATCCTGAAAGATGATAGTCTAATAATTCTAATCTCTATGTACCTTGGAGTCATTTGAACATAATTTTTGATTGTGCTATATGACTTAACGTTGGAAGACATTGGACGATCTCTGTATCGTGGTGGTAGCTTCACGTTCAAGAGGTCTTAATTGTAATCTTGGCCAGGGTGATAAGATTTTCCCATTTCCTGAAAGAGAGGTGAGTTTAGCACAGAGGTTCTACTCCCATTAGTCTTGAACCCGTAGGAACAAGACCCGGACCTCTTTCAACCAGGGAGTTATCTGAGCTGTCCCAAAGGGCGCTCGGCGTCCTCCGTGGGGCTTTCCATAGGGCAAGACCCTGTTTCCTAACAAGCCCCCCCCCCATCTGGTCCTATGGACTCAAGACGGGATGGAAGTGGATACGCCACTTACGCGCGCCAACACTCAAGGTGAAGACTACCGAAAAACCTCGGTGGGGCCGCCTGGTGATCTAGCACACCTTCCACTAGCTTTGCAGGCTAGTACCCGGGAGAATTAATGGCTTCCCTCAACCCCGTCCGAAGACGTACCCGATTCCCACGGGTTTCGAGAACACACTGCCCCCTCGAAGCCATCCCAATCCGAACAACTCCCGAAGGAGGAGCTCAGATGTTCGGCCCGAGGTTCCTCTAGTAACGTCAGAGGTACCACGAGTGCTAAGGTTCCGCAGCGCCCCCACCACGGCAGCCGAAGGGGACGGATCCCCCTCCTACGGGATTCCTGAAAGACAAATGTCTAATAAAGTTCCATGTATCCTGGACGCATACGGACATCATTACATTCATGATCTGATATGTCAACGTTGGAGGACATTGGCCGCTCTATGTATCGTGGTGTTAGTGTAACCTTCAAGAGGTCTCTAGTTCTAATCTCGGTCATGGTGGTAAGGTTGTCTGCTGTCTCTAAGCTCTATGTACCTTGGAGTCACTTGAACATCGTTTCATTACTTGTGCGATATGACTTAACGTTAGAGGACATTGGACCGTCTCTGTAGCGTGGTGGTAGTGTCACTTCAAAAGGGTTTTAGTTCTAATCTCGGTTAGCTTGATAATGCTTTCCCATTTTCTGACCGATGAATGTCTGTTAAATCTAAGCTCTATGTACCCTATACTTATTTGAACATCATTTCATTCATCGTCGGATATGACAACTTTGCGGGACTTAAAAACCTCTTAGTGAAATTGTGGCGTTAGTGAGATTACGCAGTTCATTTTTGTGACGTAATCAGAACCCTGTTTCAGGTGAAAAGAGAACGTGTGTCGGTTGAGATTTAATTAATCTGAACACGTCTATTGAACCGTGAAGGAAAAGCTATGCGTGTGCACAAAAGTTAATTTAAAACACGCAATGGAACGCTCTGCGGAATTGACTCCAGTAGCAGCTTGCGTTAGGGTGTGAGAACAACCTGTGCAGGACATGTGCAATTCCGCTGGTAACAGTTTTAATTCAGAGATTATACTGAAGCAAAATATCCCTTTCAACGAATTAACGTAAACATACGTTTTCAGAGCAGGTAAAATTGATTTTATAGCCAAACGTTTTATGACCAAACTTCAACAAAATATTCTTACGAAAGTTATTCTTCTTATTTCATGTTAATCGTGCTGAACATTACAATGTGTTAAATTAATTGGGAGTCGATTAATGTCACTAAACAACACTTACTTTTAAGTTCTCCCGGAACTAGTTTCAGAGGCCTTCCCTCTATCTTCAGCCGGACATCGACTGGTTCTCATTGGTGTAGCTGGCAATATTTTGTCATCGGTCTCCTCTGGTGGCGGTTCGAGGAACTTGCTGAACAAATCTTACTGGGGGATGTCGAAATTGAATACTTTGTTCCTATTTTTTGAAATAAAGATTTGTTCCCATGTGGACAGTTCTTGTTTTCCTGATTATGTTTTAGTAATTTTGGTTCTGGATTTATGTTGTGTTTTTTTTTCCCAAAAATGCGTGGCAACTGCTGATGTTTCTAATTGTTTGTATTTTATATTCCTAAACTGTTCCTTTGCTCTTGTTTCTAAATTTGTTTTGGTTTTTCCAATATAAATTTGACTACAGTCACAGCATTCAATTTGATATATACCAGATTTTTTGTTAGATGGAATGGCATCTTTGATGTTTGAGCAAATTAGGTTTTTTAAGGAGTAATGGTTCACTGGAGCTACTTGAATGTTTTGTTTTTTGAATACTTTTTTGAATTTATCAAAGGCCCATGGATGGTAAGTGAATTTTTTGAAGATCATTTTAGTTTCTGTAGCTGAGAGGGTTGTGGTTTCCTTTAGTAGTTTCTTCTTATTTGCTAAGTTCACTTTTTTGTCTACTAGTGATTCGGGAAAGTCATTTTTCTGTGCTATTTCAATAATTTTGTTGTATTCTTATTTGTATTCTTCTGCTGTGAGAGGGATGTTGACCAGTCTGTGTGCTAAACTATTAAAGGTTGCCTGTTTGTGGGATCTTGGATTGTAGCCATTAGCTTTTATGTAGTTGTCTGTCTGTTTTGGTTTTCTGTAAATGCCAAAGTTTATTCTATTTTTATTTCTGATTATTTTTAGAGAACCACAACATAAATCCAGAACCAAAATTACTAAAACATACAACAGGAAAAGAAGAACTGTCCACATGGGAACAAATCTTTATTTCAAAAAATAGGAACAAAGTATTCAATTTCGACATCCCCCAGAAAGATTTGTTCAGCAAGTTCCTCGAACCGCCACCAGAGGAGACCGATGACAAAATATTGCCAGCTACACCAATGAGAACAATTCGATGTCCGGCTGAAGATAGAGGGAAGGCCTCAGAAACCGGTTCCGGGAAAATTTAAAAGTAAGTGTTGTTTAGTGTCATTAATTGACTCCCAATTAATTTAATTTATACAACAACACTGTTTTCAACACCTCCATGAAAGGATTTATTACAATGTGTGTTTTAGCTGCAATGGAAATGCGAGGCGTTTCCGTAAAATAAGGTCTGCAAGGCGATGGAGGCCTGAGGAACGCTATTACGCGAGATCCGGTATCACTGGCGTGTAGCTTGGTTGCACCTTTCAAATCCCCACCAAAATTAACCCGTTGGAACCATTAGTCTTGGCTGGGCAGCCATTTGTGATGGAGCTTCCTATCACTCCTGCCATCAAGTGCGAGTTGCGTTTCAGTGATCCGTTTTTTGAGTCACTACCCCCACAGAAATTCATGGTCAGTTACGCGAAGTCTATGGGCCACATTGTATGGACGTCAAAAACGTGCGAAAGTGGGTCAGAGTGTTCAAAGACAGACGTACAGACATCCATGACAAACAGCGTTCTGGTCGGCCTTCGGTTTCAGCCGAAACAATTGCAAAAGTGGAGCAAGAAATACTTAAAGATCGACGTGTGACAGTTCGCGAAATGTGCCAACTTATCCCTGAAGTCAGTAAGACTACGATTGACAAGATTTTGACCAAAAACATTTGCATTATCGCAAGGTGTGTGCGAGGTGGGTCTCCAAAATGACCTGACGCAGTTCGGAAAGGGCATCCTCACTCATCCCCGCTACAGTCCAAACTTAGCACCTAGTGATTATCATCTGTATCTTGAGTTGAAGTTACATCTGGGTAGAACACATTTCCAGACCGACGAGGTTGAGCGCTACCTGCGCAACTTGGCGGAAGAGTGCTATGACAAGGGTATACAAAAACTGCCACAGCACATGCAAAAGTACACCGCAACGGTAACTACGTTGAAAAATAGCTCTAAGTTCTGCCTTTCCATCAAGGTAACATTTACTGACAATAAACATAACTAAGTTGTTAACCTACTTGCCTCTCTCCAAGGCGGCTCGGTTTCGTTTCCAGGTAACGAGAAGGTGTTTGGGAGAGTTCCATTTATACCGCGCCTTTAACTCCAATGGTCATATCGGCAGCCGTTCTCCTTTGGAACATATCGAAGGTGTTAACTCGTATTCGTTGGGTTTTAATCATTAGATCACGTACACATTTATACCTCGCCTTTAACTCCAATGGTCATATCGGCAGCCGTTCTCCTTTGGAACATATCGAAGGTGTTAACTCGTATTCGTTGGGTTTTAATCATTAGATCACGTACACATTTATACCTCGCCTTTAACTGCAAAGGTCATATCGGCGGCCGTTCTCCTTTGGAACATATTGAAGGTGTTAGCTCGTATTCGTTGTGTTTTAATCATTAGATCACGTACACATTTATACCCCGCCTTTAACTGCAATGGTCATATCGGCGGCCGTTCTCCTTTGGAACATATCGAAGGTGTTAGCTCGTATTCGTTGTGTTTTAATCATTAGATCACGTACACATTTATACCCCGCCTTTAACTACAATGGTCATATCGGCGGCGTTTTCCTTTGGAACATATCGAAGGTGTTAACTCGTATTCGTTGTGTTTTAATCATTAGATCACGTACATATTTATACCTCGCCTTTAACTGCAATGGTCATATCGGCGGCCGTTCTCCTTTGGAAAATCTCGAAGGTGTTAACTCGTATTCGTTGTGTTTTAATCATTAGATCACGTACACATTTATTCCTCGCCTTTAACTACAATGGTCATATCGGCGGCCGTTCTCCTTTGGAACATATCGAAGGTGTTAACTCGTATTCGTTGTGTTTTAATCATTAGATCACGTACACATTTATACCCCGCCTTTAACTGCACTGGTCATATCGGCGGCCGTTCTCCCTTGGAAAATATCGAAGGTGTTAACTCGTATTCGTTGGGTTTTAATCTTTAGATCACGTACACATTTATACCTCGCCTTTAACTGCAATGGTCATATCGGCGGCCGTTCTCCTTTGGAAAATATCGAAGGTGTTAACTCGTATTCGTTGGGTTTTAATCATTAGATCACGTACACATTTATACCTCGCCTTTAACTGCAATGGTCATATCGGCGGCCGTTCTCCTTTGGAAAATATCGAAGTTGTTAACTCGTATTCGTTGGGTTTTAATCATTAGATCACGTACACATTTATACCTCGCCTTTAACTGCAGTGGTCATATCGGCGGCCGTTCTCCTTTGGAAAATATCGAAGGTGTTAACTCGTATTCGTTGGGTTTTAATCATTAGATCACGTACACATTTATACCTCGCCTTTAACTGCAATGTTCATATCGGCGGTCGTTCTCCTTTGGAAAATATCGAAGGTGTTAACTCGTATTCGTTGTGTTTTAATCATTAGATCACGTACACATTTATACCTCGCCTTTAACTGCAATGGTCATATAGGCGGCCGTTCTCCTTTGGAAAATATCGAAGTTGTTAACTCGTATTCGTTGTGTTTTAATCATTAGATCACGTACACATTTATACCTCGCCTTTAACTGCAATGGTCATATAGGCGGTCGTTCTCCTTTGGAAAATATCGAAGGTGTTAACTCGTATTCGTTGGGTTTTAATCATTAGATCACGTACACATTTATACCTCGCCTTTAACTGCAATGGTCATATCGGCGGCCGTTCTCCTTTGGAACATATCGAAGGTGTTAACTCGTATTCGTTGTGTTTTAATCATTAGATCACGTACACATTTATACCACGCCTTTAACTGCAATGGTCATATCGGCGGCCGTTCTCCTTTGGAACATATCGAAGGTGTTAACTCGTATTCGTTGTGTTTTAATCATTAGATCACGTACACATTTATACCTCGCCTTTAACTGCAATGGTCATATCGGCGGCCGTTCTCCTTTGGAACATATCGAAGGTGTTAACTCGTATTCGTTGTGTTTTAATCATTAGATCACGTACACATTTATACCTCGCCTTTAACTGCAATGGTCATATCGGCAGCCGTTCTCCTTTGGAACATATCGAAGGTGTTAACTCGTATTCGTTGGGTTTTAATCATTAGATCACGTACACATTTATACCTCGCCTTTAACTGCAATGGTCATATCGACGGCCGTTCTCCTTTGGAACATATCGAAGGTGTTAACTCGTATTCGTTGTGTTTTAATCATTATATCACGTACACATTTATACCTCGCCTTTAACTACAATGTTCATATCGGCGGCCGTTCTCCTTTGGAACATATCGAAGGTGTTAACTCGTATTCGTTGTGTTTTAATCATTAGATCACGTACACATTTATACCCCGCCTTTAACTGCAATGTTCATATCGGCGGCCGTTCTCCTTTGGAACATATCGAAGGTATTAACTCGTACTCGTTGTGTTTTAATCATTAGATCACGTACACATTTATACCACGCCTTTAACTGCAATGGTCATATCGGCGGCCGTTCTCCTTTGGAACATATCGAAGGTGTTAACTCGTATTCGTTGTGTTTTAGTCATTAGATCACGTACACATTTATACCTCGCCTTTAACTGCAATGGTCATATCGGCGGTCGTTCTCCTTTGGAACATATCGAAGGTGTTAACTCGTATTCGTTGGGTTTTAATCTTTTGATCACGTACACATTTATACCTCGCCTTTAACTGCAATATTCATATCGGCGGCCGTTCTACTTTGGAACATATCGAAGGTGTTAACTCGTATTCGTTGTGTTTTAATCATTAGATCACGTACACATTTATACCCCGCCTTTAACTGCAATGTTCATATCGGCGGCCGTTCTCCTTTGGGAAATATCGAAGGTGTTAACTCGTATTCGTTGTGTTTTAATCATTAGATCACGTACACATTTATACCTCGCCTTTAACTGCAATAGTCATATCGGCGGCCGTTCTCCTTTGGAACATACCCAAGGTGGTAACTCGTATTTGTTGGGTTTTAATCATTAGATCACGTACACATTTATACCCCGCCTTTAACTGCAATGGTCATATCGGCGGCCGTTCTCCTTTGGAACATATCGAAGGTGTTAACTCGTATTCGTTGTGTTTTAATCATTAGATCACGTACACATTTATACCCCGCCTTTAACTGCAATGGTCATATCGGCGGCCGTTCTCCTTTGGAACATATCGAAGGTGTTAACTCGTATTCGTTGGGTTTTAATCATTAGATCACGTACACATTTATACCTCGCCTTTAACTGCAATGGTCATATCGGCGGCCGTTCTCCTTTGGAACATATCGAAGTTGTTAACTCGTATTCGTTGGGTTTTAATCATTAGATCACGTACACATTTATACCTCGCCTTTAACTGCAATGGTCATATCGGCGGCCGTTCTCCTTTGGAACATATCGAAGGTGTTAACTCGTATTCGTTGTGTTTTAATCATTAGATCACGTACACATTTATACCCCGCCTTTAACTGCAATGGTCATATCGGCGGCCGTTCTCCTTTGGAACATATCGAAGGTGTTAACTCGTATTCGTTGTGTTTTAATCATTAGATCACGTACACATTTATACCCCGCCTTTAACTGCAATGGTCTTATCGGCGGCCGTTCTCCTTTGGAACATATCGAAGGTGTTAACTCGTATTCGTTGGGTTTTAATCATTTGATCACGTACACATTTATACCTCGCCTTTAACTGCAATGGTCATATCGGCGGCCGTTCTCCTTTGGAACATATCGAAGGTGTTAGCTCGTATTCGTTGTGTTTTAATCATTAGATCACGTACACATTTATACCCCGCCTTTAACTACAATGGTCATATCGGCGGCGTTTTCCTTTGGAACATATCGAAGGTGTTAACTCGTATTCGTTGTGTTTTAATCATTAGATCACGTACACATTTATACCCCGCCTTTAACTGCACTGGTCATATCGGCGGCCGTTCTCCCTTGGAAAATATCGAAGGTGTTAACTCGTATTCGTTGGGTTTTAATCATTAGATCACGTACACATTTATACCTCGCCTTTAACTGCAATGGTCATATCGGCGGCCGTTCTCCTTTGGAAAATATCGAAGGTGTTAACTCGTATTCGTTGGGTTTTAATCATTAGATCACGTACACATTTATACCTCGCCTTTAACTGCAATGGTCATATCGGCGGCCGTTCTCCTTTGGAAAATATCGAAGTTGTTAACTCGTATTCGTTGGGTTTTAATCATTAGATCACGTACACATTTATACCTCACCTTTAACTGCAATGGTCATATCGGCGGCCGTTCTCCTTTGGAAAATATCGAAGGTGTTAACTCGTATTCGTTGGGTTTTAATCATTAGATCACGTACACATTTATACCTCGCCTTTAACTGCAATGGTCATATCGGCGGCCGTTCTCCTTTGGAAAATATCGAAGGTGTTAACTCGTATTCGTTGGGTTTTAATCATTAGATCACGTACACATTTATACCTCGCCTTTAACTGCAGTGGTCATATCGGCGGCCGTTCTCCTTTGGAAAATATCGAAGGTGTTAACTCGTATTCGTTGGGTTTTAATCATTAGATCACGTACACATTTATACCTCGCCTTTAACTGCAATGTTCATATCGGCGGTCGTTCTCCTTTGGAAAATATCGAAGGTGTTAACTCGTATTCGTTGTGTTTTAATCATTAGATCACGTACACATTTATACCTCGCCTTTAACTGCAATGGTCATATAGGCGGCCGTTCTCCTTTGGAAAATATCGAAGTTGTTAACTCGTATTCGTTGTGTTTTAATCATTAGATCACGTACACATTTATACCTCGCCTTTAACTGCAATGGTCATATAGGCGGTCGTTCTCCTTTGGAAAATATCGAAGGTGTTAACTCGTATTCGTTGGGTTTTAATCATTAGATCACGTACACATTTATACCTCGCCTTTAACTGCAATGGTCATATCGGCGGCCGTTCTCCTTTGGAACATATCGAAGGTGTTAACTCGTATTCGTTGTGTTTTAATCATTAGAAAACGTACATATTTATACCTCGCCTTTAACTGCAATGGTCATATCGGCGGCCGTTCTCCTTTGGAAAATGTCGAAGGTGTTAACTCGTATTCGTTGTGTTTTAATCATTAGATCACGTACACATTTATTCCTCGCCTTTAACTACAATGGTCATATCGGCGGCCGTTCTCCTTTGGAACATATCGAAGGTGTTAACTCGTATTCGTTGTGTTTTAATCATTAGATCACGTACACATTTATACCCCGCCTTTAACTGCACTGGTCATATCGGCGGCCGTTCTCCCTTGGAAAATATCGAAGGTGTTAACTCGTATTCGTTGGGTTTTAATCATTAGATCACGTACACATTTATACCTCGCCTTTAACTGCAATGGTCATATCGGCGGCCGTTCTCCTTTGGAAAATATCGAAGGTGTTAACTCGTATTCGTTGGGTTTTAATCATTAGATCACGTACACATTTATACCTCGCCTTTAACTGCAATGGTCATATCGGCGGCCGTTCTCCTTTGGAAAATATCGAAGTTGTTAACTCGTATTCGTTGGGTTTTAATCATTAGATCACGTACACATTTATACCTCGCCTTTAACTGCAATGGTCATATCGGCGGCCGTTCTCCTTTGGAAAATATCGAAGGTGTTAACTCGTATTCGATGGGTTTTAATCATTAGATCACGTACACATTTATACCTCGCCTTTAACTGCAGTGGTCATATCGGCGGCCGTTCTCCTTTGGAAAATATCGAAGGTGTTAACTCGTATTCGTTGGGTTTTAATCATTAGATCACGTACACATTTATACCTCGCCTTTAACTGCAATGTTCATATCGGCAGTCGTTCTCCTTTGGAAAATATCGAAGGTGTTAACTCGTATTCGTTGGGTTTTAATCATTAGATCACGTACACATTTATACCTCGCCTTTAACTGCAATGGTCATATAGGCGGCCGTTCTCCTTTGGAAAATATCGAAGTTGTTAACTCGTATTCGTTGTGTTTTAATCATTAGATCACGTACACATTTATACCTCGCCTTTAACTGCAATGGTCATATAGGCGGTCGTTCTCCTTTGGAAAATATCGAAGGTGTTAACTCGTATTCGTTGGGTTTTAATCATTAGATCACGTACACATTTATACCTCGCCTTTAACTGCAATGGTCAAATCGGCGGCCGTTCTCCTTTGGAACATATCGAAGGTGTTAACTCGTATTCGTTGTGTTTTAATCATTAGATCACGTACACATTTATACCACGCCTTTAACTGCAATGGTCATATCGGCGGCCGTTCTCCTTTGGAACATATCGAAGGTGTTAACTCGTATTCGTTGTGTTTTAATCATTAGATCACGTACACATTTATACCTCGCCTTTAACTGCAATGGTCATATCGGCGGCCGTTCTCCTTTGGAAAATATCGAAGGTGTTAACTCGTATTCGTTGTGTTTTAATCATTAGATCACGTACACATTTATACCTCGCCTTTAACTGCAATGGTCATATCGGCGGCCGTTCTCCTTTGGAACATATCGAAGGTGTTAACTCGTATTCGTTGGGTTTTAATCATTAGATCACGTACACATTTATACCTCGCCTTTAACTGCAATGGTCATATCGACGGCCGTTCTCCTTTGGAACATATCGAAGGTGTTAACTCGTATTCGTTGTGTTTTAATCATTAGATCACGTACACATTTATACCTCGCCTTTAACTACAATGTTCATATCGGCGGCCGTTCTCCTTTGGAACATATCGAAGGTGTTAACTCGTATTCGTTGTGTTTTAATCATTAGATCACGTACACATTTATACCCCGCCTTTAACTGCAATGTTCATATCGGCGGCCGTTCTCCTTTGGAACATATCGAAGGTATTAACTCGTACTCGTTGTGTTTTAATCATTAGATCACGTACACATTTATACCACGCCTTTAACTGCAATGGTCATATCGGCGGCCGTTCTCCTTTGGAACATATCGAAGGTGTTAACTCGTATTCGTTGTGTTTTAGTCATTAGATCACGTACACATTTATACCTCGCCTTTAACTGCAATGGTCATATCGGCGGTCGTTCTCCTTTGGAACATATCGAAGGTGTTAACTCGTATTCGTTGGGTTTTAATCTTTTGATCACGTACACATTTATACCTCGCCTTTAACTGCAATATTCATATCGGCGGCCGTTCTCCTTTGGAACATATCGAAGGTGTTAACTCGTATTCGTTGTGTTTTAATCATTAGATCACGTACACATTTATACCCCGCCTTTAACTGCAATGTTCATATCGGCGGCCGTTCTCCTTTGGGAAATATCGAAGGTGTTAACTCGTATTCGTTGTGTTTTAATCATTAGATCACGTACACATTTATACCTCGCCTTTAACTGCAATAGTCATATCGGCGGCCGTTCTCCTTTGGAACATACCCAAGGTGGTAACTCGTATTTGTTGGGTTTTAATCATTAGATCACGTACACATTTATACCCCGCCTTTAACTGCAATGGTCATATCGGCGGCCGTTCTCCTTTGGAACATATCGAAGGTGTTAACTCGTATTCGTTGTGTTTTAATCATTAGATCACGTACACATTTATACCCCGCCTTTAACTGCAATGGTCATATCGGCGGCCGTTCTCCTTTGGAACATATCGAAGGTGTTAACTCGTATTCGTTGTGTTTTAATCATTAGATCACGTACACATTTATACCTCGCCTTTAACTGCAATGGTCATATCGGCGGCCGTTCTCCTTTGGAACATATCGAAGGTGTTAACTCGTATTCGTTGGGTTTTAATCATTAGATCACGTACACATTTATACCTCGCCTTTAACTGCAATGGTCATATCGGCGGCCGTTCTCCTTTGGAACATATCGAAGTTGTTAACTCGTATTCGTTGGGTTTTAATCATTAGATCACGTACACATTTATACCTCGCCTTTAACTGCAATGGTCATATCGGCGGCCGTTCTCCTTTGGAACATATCGAAGGTGTTAACTCGTATTCGTTGTGTTTTAATCATTAGATCACGTACACATTTATACCCCGCCTTTAACTGCAATGGTCATATCGGCGGCCGTTCTCCTTTGGAACATATCGAAGGTGTTAACTCGTATTCGTTGTGTTTTAATCATTAGATCACGTACACATTTATACCCCGCCTTTAACTGCAATGGTCTTATCGGCGGCCGTTCTCCTTTGGAACATATCGAAGGTGTTAACTCGTATTCGTTGGGTTTTAATCATTTGATCACGTACACATTTATACCTCGCCTTTAACTGCAATGGTCATATCGGCGGCCATTCTCCTTTGGAACATATCGAAGTTGTTAACTCGTATTCGTTGGGTTTTAATCATTAGATCACGTACACATTTATACCTCGCCTTTAACTGCAATGGTCATATCGGCGGCCGTTCTCCTTTGGAACATATCGAAGGTGTTAACTCGTATTCGTTGTGTTTTAATCATTAGATCACGTACACATTTATACCCCGCCTTTAACTGCAATGGTCATATCGGCGGCCGTTCTCCTTTGGAACATATCGAATTAACTCGTATTCGTTGTGTTTTAATCATTAGATCACGTACACATTTATACCTCGCCTTTAACTGCAATGGTCATATCGGCGGCCGTTCTCCTTTGGAAAATATCGAAGGTGCTAACTCGTATTCGTTGGGTTTTAATCATTAGATCACGTACACATTTATACCCCGCCTTTAACTACAATGGTCATATCGGCGGTCGTTCTCCTTTGGAAAATATCGAAGGTGTTAACTCGTATTCGTTGGGTTTTAATCATTAGATCACGTACACCTTTATACCCCGCCTTTAACTGCAATGTTCATATCGGCGGTCGTTCTCCTTTGGAAAATATCGAAGGTGTTAACTCGTATTCGTTGGGTTTTAATCATTAGATCACGTACACATTTTACCCCGCCTTTAACTGCAATGGTCATATCGGCGGTCGTTCTCCTTTGGAAAATATCGAAGGTGTTAACTCGTATTCGTTGGGTTTTAATCATTAGATCACGTACACATTTATACCCCGCCTTTAACTGCAATGGTCATATCGGCGGCCGTTCTCCTTTGGAAAATATCGAGGGTGTTAACTCGTATTCGTTGGGTTTTAATCATTAGATCACGTACACATTTATACCTCGCCTTTAACTCCAATGGTCATATCGGCGGTCGTTCTCCTTTGGAAAATATCGAAGGTGTTAACTCGTATTCGTTGGGTTTTAATCATTAGATCACGTACACATTTATACCTCGCCTTTAACTGCAATGGTCATATCGGCGGCCGTTCTCCTTTGGAAAATATCGAAGGTGTTAACTCGTATTCGTTGGGTTTTAATCATTAGATCACGTACACATTTATACCTCGCCTTTAACTGCAATGGTCATATCGGCGGCCGTTCTCCTTTGGAAAATATCGAAGGTGTTAACTCGTATTCGTTGGGTTTTAATCATTAGATCACGTACACATTTATACCTCGCCTTTAACTCCTATGGTCATATCGGCGGCCGTTCTCCTTTGAAACATATCGAAGGTGTTAACTCGTATTCTTTGTGTTTTAATCATTAGATCACGTACACATCTATACCCCGCCTTTAACTGCAATGGTCATATCGGCGGCCGTTCTCCTTTGGAACATACTGAAGGTGGTAACTCGTTATCTTTGGTTCTTAATCATTAGATCACGCACACATTCACACTTTCATTTATACTTCCAGACTCTGGGGAAGAAGGGGAGAAAAATCCCCACCCCCACCGCCGGGAATCGAACGCGGGACCCCTAGCACGGCAGCCAGGTGCTCTACCGACTGAGCTGCGGGGCCAGCCTTGAAGATCATTTCATTCATTGTCGGATATGATTTAATTATAGAGGACTTATTAAAAAGTTGTAGTAATGATACGCCAAAACCCTTTCCAGGAGTGCTTTTAGAATTGGGTTGTACTCGACCCTTTGAGTGGTGCCAAAATTAACAGGAATGGAAAATTAAAACATCAACTTGTACATTTTATTCGTTAAATCCAGATTTATAATACAAATTTGAAATTTATTCGTGTAAAATTTAGTGTGCGTTTTAGGAAGTTATATATCCAGTTACTTTGTTTCTGAATTATCTTGTATATAGCAGAAAACATCTCGTAGAAACATTTGTCTTAATGTTTGGGGCCTCAAACGGGTATTTTTGGCTAACCTTTGATAATAAATGTTTGCGATGCATTACAAACTTCCTCTGAAAAATCAACAAGGGAGAAATGAATTTTTTCTGTTCCATATTTTTTATTCTAATGTCCGCTAGGCAGTGCTAGTAATGTAAGCAATTAATCCCTTTTTTCATTTTATTAAATCGTGGCAGTGTGAAAAGCTACACAGCTGTCCGTGAAGTTGGCATTAAACCTTGATTTATGCCTCCGACTTTTCACTAGAAAGGATTAAAAAAAAGAAGTGCGAAAAATAACTGACAAGTTAAAAACGGATTATCAGAGAATTAGAGATTCAGAAAACCCGAAGTTAATTAGCACATTCTACTGTGAAGGGGAAATCTCCTTGGCCTCTTGTGCTCCTGCCGAAACTGGGTCATGCAATCAACAGCAACGCCTAAAATTGACAGATAATCTATCCAGAACCAACCTCGCCTTTCAACACGTTCTGTCGACGAGGTAAAAGTAACGGTCTGACATTCATTCTGATTGCTGCCAGGATGTCAAACTTTACAGTAGCGGATATTCTCTCTGCTACACCTTAATCGATTATAATTTGTAGAAATAATGATATTATAATTTAAATATTTAAGGAGCAATGTTGTAATAAAACCAGAAGCTGATAAAAAGTTAGTTTTATTTGTCCCTAAAATCAACTCAACCACTTTTCCTTCTTTTATATATACACCAGGGGCGGTTCCTCCATAAGGTTGTAGGTTTGCGCTACACCCACTGATTCTGAATATACAACATGTGCATTTTGTGCATTAAAGCTGTTCTTGTTTGCATTGTTTTATATACAGACATGTTTCAATTACGCTTATCGTCTGTAGCTGCCCATGACCGCAGAAGTCGAAATAAACAGTGATTAGCTGTAGGATCCCCAGGTTTGCAGCGAAGTGTTAACCTAAGATTTCACCCAAATGATGGCTCTCTGAGGGGGTTGCGGGAAGGTGAAGAGAGGGGAGTGGCTTCTTATACATTGCTTAAATGGAGGTTTATAAACCTAGCTCCTCCTACTCTTAGCAACGGCTATAGCGTGACCTTCAGGCTTAGCTTCTGTGTGCTCTGCTTTTCGAACACAGGGAGAATTTAATTAAATGCATGGAGGTTATTCAGAAGAGAGCTCTGTTAAACAACAACGCCACACTTGTTCAGGCTTCTGGGTTTATGGCCACTTTTAAAGATTATAATTTTGTATTCTGGCTGTCTTTCTTCTACAAGAACATGCCACATGTGGACATTTTGTACAATCAGCTGCAGAAACGAGACTGCAATGCAACATTTGCCATCGCCCAGCTAAACGCATTTGAAAGGGAAGTGCAAAAGATAAGAAATAGCGTGGATATCGAGGAACACGAAGAAACTGCAATTAAGAGGAGAAGAATGGAAGATCATGATGTGAAAAGAAGAGAAGCTCTTGAAGTAAGTGACATTCTTAGAGAAGCAAAGGACAGATTTAGGTTCACGGAACATCTGGTAGCTTCAACTTTGTTTCATCAAGAAAATTTCTAAGACATTTCCAGAGGACTACCTTAGAGAAACAATAAGGTTCTATCCTTTTATCATTGGAACAAAAATTCGTAGAGAACTGACTGTAATTTACAGTCGAGAGGAATTTCTTGGAATGTCCGGCGCTTTGTGCTTGATGGACTTCAATAAGGAAAACAATTTATGTACTACATTCAGCGAATATATCAAACTCCTCCGAGTACTGTTAACTATACCAATGTCTACCGCTGAAGCAGAATGCTGTTTCTCAACTTTAAAAATAATAAAAACTTTCCTTAGGAACACAATGTCACAGTACCGATTGTCAGCATTAGCAATTCTTTCAATTGAGAGAGAGTTTGTTATGAAGATCAGCGACTTCAACGCAAAAGTTATCGATAGATTCGCCAGGTCTAAGGAGAGTAGAGCAGAGAATCTGTATAAATAGGTGAGTCATTACTACTCTGTATTTTATTTTTCATTTGTGCACCATCAATAATTTTATCCACTAGCCGCCACTGATATACACAACATAAACACGTCTCTTTTAATGTTCCTTCATGCTTCAGTTGCGCACACCTACTTGCTCTGCTAATAATTTCTCCGACGTCAACACAACGTTTCCCTTTTACACTGATCTTCTTTCCAACATTTTACACATGTTCAAATCTCCTCTTGAGTATACACGCTCGCTGCAGATTTTTTGTTATTTACCTCCTCCAAACTTAACTCATATCAAACGTTGAAAGAAATGGCTGTAATGGTGTTTAAATTAGTACAAGGTCCATGGAGCTTAAGTTACCCAACATGCCTCTTTCGGGATAAGAGAAAACCTCGGAAGAAACCTTATCCAGGTAAATCACCCTAACCGAGATATGAACTCGGGACCTCTTGAACGTTATACAGACAGGCTACCATCTATGCTACCGTGGCAGGCACCTGTAGACTGATAACCACTCATGACTTACCCCCAAACGAACTGCTAACTTGGCTCTTTTATGGGAGGTCAGTCGAGGGAGAAGGTTCTAGAAGTGGAATATTATCGAGTTACAGAGTTTCAATGTTCTATGACTAATCCCCCATAGCAACAACACGGCTACAGCTTTCGGCTACGTGAAGTAACTACCTTCACTAGCAAACGAAGGAGATGAATGATTTGATTCACAGTTTATTTCTCCAAAGCAGCATCTGCCGTTGCTGGACAATGTATTCATTTACAAATAAATTACTGGTATTTATCGGAGAATATCTTCAGAGTCCTCGTCATTCAGAATGCTGTTAAACAATAACAGAGCAACCAAACAAATAAATCCCTTCAAAACACATAATTTATGCTGTGGAATTAACCATTTCCGTCATATCATTTGATATTCGTTAGAAATTTTAAATACTTTTACTTTTCTCAAATAGGAAATTGTTATTTATTTTTTATCTCTTGGACATTCAAATAGAACGTAATGTCAAAGACCGTCATCTAGAAAACCAGTTTTAAAACATTCGACTATCACTTAAAGTCTACTGTATTCCCATATTCCCTTGCCGTTATTCATTTTTTATCTCTTGGACAAACAACTAAAACGTAATGTCGAAGATCGTCAGCCAGACAACCAGTTTTAAAACTTTTGACTATCACTTAAAGTCTACTGTATTCCCATATTCCCTTGTCGTTATAAATTTTTTATCTCTTGGACATACAAATAGAATGTAATGTCAAAGACCGTCATCTAGACAACCAGTTTTAAAACTTTTGACTATCACTTAAAGTCTACTGTATTCCCATATTCCCTTGTCGTTATAAATTTTTTATCTCTTGGACATACAAATAGAACGTAATGTCAAAGACCGTCATCTAGACAACCAGTTTTAAAACTTTTGACTATCACTTAAAGTCTACTGTATTCCCATATTCCCTTGTCGTTATAAATTTTTTATCCCTTGGACATACAAATAGAATGTAATGTCAAAGACCGTCATCTAGACAACCAGTTTTAAAACATTTGACTATCACTTAAAGTCTACTGTATTCCCATATTCCCTTGTCGTTATAAATTTTTTATCTCTTGGACATACAAATAGAATGTAATGTCAAAGACCGTCATCTAGACAACCAGTTTTAAAACATTTGACTATCACTTAAAGTCTACTGTATTCCCATATTCCCTTGTCGTTATAAATTTTTTATCTCTTGGACATACAAATAGAATGTAATGTCAGAGACCGTCATCTAGACAACCAGTTTTAAAACATTTGACTATCACTTAAAGTCTACTGTATTCCCATATTCCCTTGTCGTTATTCATTTCTTTATCTCTTGGACATACAAATAGAACGTAATGTCAGAGACCGTCACCTAGACAACCAGTTTTAAAACATTTGACTATCACTTAAAGTCTACTGTATTCCCATATTCCCTTGTCGTTATTCATTTTTTATCTCTTGGACATACAAATAGAACGTAATGTCAAAGACCGTCACCTGGACAACCAGTTTTAAAACATTTGACTATCACTTAAAGTCTACTGTATTCCCATATTCCCTTGTCGTTATTCATTTTTTATCTCTTGGACATACAAATAGAACGTAATGTCAAAGACCGTCACCTGGACAACCAGTTTTAAAACATTTGACTATCACTTAAAGTCTACTGTATTCCCATATTCCCTTGTCGTTATTCATTTTTATCTCTTGGACATACAAATAAGAGGGAATGTCAAAGACCGTCATCTAGTAAACATTTGATTACCATTTAATCCACTGTATTCTCATACTCTATGTTGTGTATTCTGCAGTGAATTGGCGGAATGGGCTTTTATAATTGGGCAGTGAAGGTGAAGGTAGAGGATATATTTAACATTTTGTTAGAGTCAGCATGGAAAATTCTATGCCATGGCCGGGATTTGAACCACGGATCTGCTGGTTTCCATCCAGTCGCTCTAAATCATTGAGCTACCATGGCCAACCTGCCATCACGACATTGAATTCTCCATTTGAATCGTATATTTCCCCGGTGGACCACTAGGGGCTACATCATTTAACTCTTATTATTTAAGTTAATTGATGGAAATTAATCATTTCTTCATACTAGCCGCATATAGACTAAGGTTTTTGAAATTTTCATTTTGACTCTATCAAAAACCTTAGTCTGTATGCGGTTATTGGAAAGATATGTTTAATTTCCATCAATTAAATAAAATTAGCATTTTGTATTTAGCCTTTTTGTTAATACCATAAAAATTATTTTGTTACGTTTCTGGGCGATAGCTTTTCAATTTTGGCTCTGATAAATATTAAATGGCTCTATGCCTCAGTGTGACATCGCTTTTAGTTACTTAAGTTATTAAATTCCAAAGCCAATCAATTCTGAGTGTTTAGAGAGGGGTCCCTAATGTTTCTAATAGCGATTTTCTGAAGAGGCAGCATCTGAAAGAACAGTCCGGGACGAGGGAGAAAGCTTTCTACAAAGACATACACAGCCCTGCCATATCTCACAGAACACTGTCGCTTGGTCCTGAAACAAATGACAATCAAGGAAGTGTTAGAATAAACGCACATAAAAGTAGTAAAACAAGAGAATTTATCCTCGATATAAACTAGCTACCAGGTTAAACTACCAAAAACCACACAGCACACGAGACGTAATCTCCTAAACTTAGTTTTACAATGGTAAATATTTCACCATCCCAAATATTATCTTTCATTTCCAGTGATATGCCAAAATTTCCAGGCAGGCGTTAAAAATCCAATTAAATCCTTTACTTTATTATAAGGGTAAATTTTATTGTTTCAGCTTTGATCCTGGGGTCAATGTTTGACTTGGAAGTACAGCCGCACTGTTGATTTTTATGCAGCTTCCTCGATTATGCTCATCCGTTTTGGTTTCACTGTGTGAAAATGGAATTGCCTTATTTACTCTACTATGGTACAAGTTGGGTCAAAAAGTAACGCCTCCTATTATTTTTTCCTTAAATAAGTAAGTTATGTGAAAACTTTGAATTTGGTACAATTCCTCAAACCTTCCTTTCGAATCCCCTGCAGTAGTAACTTCCTAAGTCAACAGGTGACAGCACTGCATCCTCTTTTAAAATGGCTTACATCGACATTCGTATTAGACAGTGTTCTGTGATTGAACTTCTGACTGCGGAAGGTGAAACGCCAATTCGCATTCACGAAAGGCTAAAAAATGTGTATGGTGATGCAACGGTAGATGTCAGCACTGTTAGACGATGGGTTCGTCGCTGTAACGACGCTGAAGGGCAAACACCATTGGCAGATGAAAAGCGAAGTGGCAGGCCGGTGACTGCAGTGACTTCATGCAACATTCAGCTAGTCGATAACAACATTCGTGGTGATCGCCGGGTAACAACAGGTGAATTGTATCGAATTACCTCCCTCAATAAAGGCAGTATGATGACGATTATTCAACAACTGGGTTACTCAAAGGCTGCTCACGTTGGGAACCAAGAATGTTAACCGCCCAAAATAAAGAAACAAGGAAAACAATAGACTCAGAACACTTGCAGCGCTTCAATTAGGAGGGCGAGGAGTTTCTGTAAAAAATTGTTACTGGAGACGAAAAGTGGGTGCAATTTTTTTAAGCTGAATCAAAGAGGCAGTCAATGGAATGGCATCACACAACGTCACCGAAGAAAAAAATTCAAAACTCAGCGGTCGGCAGGGAAAGTTATGGCGACAGTGTTTTGTGATGCAGAGGGTGTGCTTATGATTGATTTTTTGGAGCAGGGATGCACAATAAATTCTGTCCAATACGTCAGAACTCTCAAAAAGCTGAAAGCACGTCTTCGCCGAGTTCGCCCAACAAAAGCTATGGCGGATGTTCTTCTTTTGCATGACAATGCAAGACCACACACCACCCGTTACACCACTGCAGAAATTGAGAAATTGGGATGGCAAGTCTTACCTCACTGATCTGGCACCATCAGACTTCCATCTGTTCGGGCCACTAAAGGAAGCTCATCGTGGGATTCATTTTGAAGATGAGGAGGCTGTGAAAACGTCCGTGCGTCAATGACTTAGGAAGCAAGACCGTGTGTTTTACCACATTGGAATACATGACCTAGTTAAAAGGTGGACCAAAACTGTGGAAAAGGACGGAGATTGTATTGAATAGTGACAAATTAATCCTCAATGTTGTAGTTTTCAAGCTATGTAAATTGGATTCAATTTTCTTGTCAATTAAAAGTGAAAAAAATGGGAGGCATTAATTTTTTAACCAACCTCCTATATTAAGTAGCAGTATCATTGCATCCCCACGAACAATTTTGTAAGATTTATTTTACCGGAAATTATTAAAAACAGTAAGAAATAAAAGAAAAAAAAGAAAGTGTGTGCAAGGATTTTTTTCGAAAATTGCAATTTTATCAAAAGTTTACTGAAGGTTTCACTAAAATAGCGAATGCTTGAATATTTACATAAGAAATTAATTAAGTATATATCAGTCAATGTCTTCAGAAGTGCCCTTCATTCCGTGTTACTTTCACTGGAGAAGCGTGCGGTGCAGCGCAAGAATTTCACTAGAAAAGCCAGAAAATTAATACCAAAAACACTTTATTTGTTCTAGGTAGATTTTCAAAATGTATAACTGCGAACAAACGCGTTGACAGTTGCTTAGATTCTACTGACCGGTTCAATGAGCTCATTCAATACTGTATTTACGTATTCATAACCTTGAATCCCAGACTTCGTCTGTTTCCGGAAGCAATCGTCACTCTTCGGTACTTAGGAAGCACTGTTAGACTTTGTCACGTAAAGTCTCTGTAGCGTGTGAAGAAAAGTATGTCTTTGTTTTACGTGAGGCCTTTATAATACAACTGTCAGCATATTTCATGTTTCATATGTTTGTGAAGTTAGTAAAAGCGTGTGAATTGCATACTTTCTCCATGTTAGACTAACAGTTCACGCGGTTTGCGCCAGGGAACGTGTCATGGAGAGGGGAAGTTTGTTGTTCGAGAAGCCCTACGTGTGACTGTACAATAGAAAGAGTATTGAAGAGTTGCCTTAGTTCTTTGAGCCATTATCCTCTCTTATTTTTATGAAAATTATTATTTGTAGCATCCTTGGCTTTGAAAGTCACACCTCGCCACTGGACCTACGTGTGACTGTACAATAGAAAGAGTACTAAAGAGTAGTCTTAGTTCTTTGTCATTATACTCCCTAATTTTAATGAAAATTATTATTTGGAGCTTCCCTTGCTTTGAAAGTCACACCTCGCTACTGGACCTACGTGCGACAGTACAACAGAAAGAGTACTAAAGAGTAGTCTTAGTTCTTTGAGTCATTATTCTCTCTTATTTTAATGAAAATTATTATTTGGAGCTTCCCTCGCTTTGAAAGTTACGTCTCGCTACTGTACCTACGTGTGACTGTACAATAGAAAGAGTACTGAAGAGTAGTCTTAATTCTCTGAGCCATTATTCTCTCTTATTTTAATGAAAATTATTATTTGGAGCTTCCCTCGCTTTGAAAGTTACGTCTCGCTACTGTACCTACGTGTGACTGTACAATAGAAAGCGTACTAAAGGGTATTCTCAGTTCTTTGAGTCATTATACTCTCTTATGTTCATGAAAATTATTATTTGTAGCTTCCTTTGCTTTTAAAGTCATACCCCGCTACTGGACCTACGTGCGACTGTTCAATAAAAAGAGTACTGAAGGGTAGTTTTAGTTCTTTGAGTCATTATTCTCTCTTATTTTATTGAAAATTAATATTTGTAGTTTCCCTCGCTTTAATAGTCACGCCTCGCTACTGGAGCTGCGTGTCACTGTACAATTGAAAGAGTACTGAAGATTTGCCTTAGTTCTTTGTGTTATTATTCTCTCCTACTTTAATGAAAATTATTATTTGGAGCTTCCCTCACTTTGAAAGTCACGCTTCGATACTGGACTTACGTGTGAGTGTACAATAGAAAGAGTACTGAAGAGTAGCCTTAGTTCTTTGAGTCATTATTCTCTCTTATTTTAATGAAATTTATTATTTGTAGCTTCCTTGGGTTTGAAATTCACTCCTCGCTATTGGAGATACGTGCGACTGTACAATAGAAACAGTACTAAAGAGTAGTCTTAGTTCTTTGATTCATTATTTTCTCTTATTTTTCTTAAAAAAAAAACTATTATTTGGAGCTTCCCTCGCTTTGAAAGCCACGCCTCGCTACTGGAACTACGTGTGACCGTACAATAGAAAGAGTACTAAAGAGTAGCCTTAGTTCTTTGAGTCATTATTCTCTCTTATTTTAATGAAAAGTATTATTTGGATCTTCCCTCGCTTTGAAATTCACGTCTCGCTACTGGACCTACGTGTGAATGTACAATAGAAAGAGTACTGCAGAATTGCCTTAGTTCTTTGAGTCATTATTCTCTCTTATTTTAATTAAAATTATTATTTGGAGCTTCCCTCACTTTGAAAGTCACGCCTCGCTACTGGACCAACGTGTGACTGTACAATTGAAAGAGTACTGAAGAGTAGTCTTAGTTCTTTGAGTCATTATTCTCTCTTATTTTAATGAATATTTATATTTAGAGCTTCCGTCACTTACAAAGTTACACCTCGCTACTGGACTTACGTGTGACTGTACAATAGAAAGAGTACTAAAGTGTAGCCTTAGTTCTTTGAGTCATTATTCTCTCTTATTTTAATGAAAATTATTATTTGGAGCTTCCCTCGCTTTGAAAGTCACGCCTCGCTACTGGACCTACGTGTGACTGTACAATAGAAAGTGTACTGAAGTGTAGCCTTAGTTCTTTGAGTCATTATTCTCTCTTATTTTAATGACAATTTTTATTTGGCGCTTCCCTCAAATTAAAAATCACGCCTCGCTCTGTTAAACAGTATTTTACAATAGTTTCTACCAAAATGTTTAACGTTGTTAGTTGAGGGCGGTTTTTATTGCCTATAGCTGTGCAATCGTTTTGAAGCGCACTCTGGACGCTATTAGAGGCGTTGTGTGACATTTGAGCATCACAGCCTGGTCTAATGGCATCCTTCCTGTACGCAGTAACAATGTTTGTGACCTAATCTGCTCCATTAGCCGCTATCAATCGTATGACAACAAAGAGCATTCTAATGTAGTGCCACTTAGTGGCCCAGCGTGACCGAAAAAGAATTACTGCGTCAAAGAATCTTGTTTTGATAATCGATAATAATTGTCGATTGGTTTCCGTCGCGTTGTGTCGATCATGTGGCAGTTGTAAACTACAAGTTTCATGAAATTCATTTTATGGACGCTATTTTAACTGCTGGGGATTTTAGTGTCCCGTTTTCAATCGAGGGAATGACTAGATAGTTGCTTCAGATGTTTCCATAAAACTGGAGGGGTTAACAAATGAGCAGTGATAAGGTCATAATTTATGGCACTAAAATTTAAACTTATTTTATTCTGTTAGCTTAATGTGAAACAAACACGCCGTAGTAGCTTTATTTTGATACTCCTGTGAGAACCAGACAAGTTCAGACATGTTCAGTATCGCCTACCACTGCAGTGGAGGTAACACGCAATGAACAATATGAGGCTTTGAAATTCTGCTTTCGTCTCAACAAATCTTCAGTTGAGGCCTATACAATGTTACAGGAGGCCTATGGAGAGTCTGTTCTTCCCTAAAGCACAGCTCGAAGGTGGTTTAAAATGTTTAAAGAGGGGAGACAATCAATTTCAAAGGAAGGTGGACCCGGTGCTCCAGTTACTGCTCTTACATCAACACTTCTGCTGCCATTGTGAGAGAGGATCGACGAATTACCTTAAGATCACTTTCTGAAATACTGAACATTTCATTGGGTGCCACCCACTCGTTGGTGACAGAAACATTACACATGAGACGTGTTTGTGCGCGATGAGTTCCAAGACTCTTGATTCCCGAATAAAAGGACATTCGCATGCAGGTCTGCATGCAGTTAAAGTTGATGTTAGAGGAAGATCCAGAGTTTCTTTCAAACGTAATCACTGCTGATAAAACTTGGTTGCATCATTTTGATCCTGAGAGCAAACAGCAAAGCTCAGTGTGGAAATCTCCTTCATCACCAACCCCCCAAAAAGCAAAAGTGGTTGCTTCTGCTGGGAAAGTTATGGTCATCTCATTCTTTGATATTCATGGAATGTTTTACCAGCATGTTGTACCTGCGCACACATCAGTAGCTGGAAAATACTACAGGGATGTCCTGAAAACATTGAAAGTCCACATCAGGCGCAAAAGTCCACATTTCCGTGAAGCTGCACCACGATAATGTGCGGCGGCATATTGCCAATGTTGTTGCTTGAAGTGCATCCCTCACCCTCCCTATAGTCCGAATTTAGCTCCATGTGACCTTTTTCTATTTCCTAACTTGAGGAAACGCCTTCGTGGGAGGCATTATCCATCATCAGATGCAGTGGTGAAGGCTGCAGAGGCGATTTTGAAGGATCTCTCAAAAATGGTTTCCAGCATGTCTTTGAAGACTGGCAGAAACGCTGGGACAAGTACATCGCATTCAGGAAAGGTATTTTGAGAAGGACCATCAAAATTATGAAGATGAGTAAAGGTACGTTGTCCAGAAAAATTATCATCTTTCTTTATTTGGAGCTCTGCTATAAAAATCCTAGTAAATTTTTGAGACGTTTTATTACAATGGGTTTAATTTGGATGCATAACTGCACTCCAGAATGTAAATGACAGTCAAAACAATGGATTTCGCCAGGCAAACACAATTTCGTCAGCTAAAGGTTATGGCGAGATGCACGGGGAATTATCTTTATTTATTATTTGGAAAATTGTAAAAGTATTATTTGTGACCACTATGCAAGCTTACTGCAACGTTTGAGTGATGAGGTGAAAAGAAAGAGACGTCATTTAGCAAAGAAAATATCGTGTTTCTTCAGGACAATGCCCCAGCCCATGCCGCGCCGTGGCTCAGTAGTTAGACCGCTTGGCTTTCACCAAGGTGGCCCGTGTTCGATCCCAGGCGACCGCAAAGTGAGATTTGTGGTGTACAACATGGCGTTGCGGCTGGTTTTCTCCGGCACCTTCGGTTTTCCCCGCCATCTCATTCCACCGGTGCTCCATCTTCATCTCATGTATCATGCCTGCGGTGCCGTATGTAGTAAAAGTGGACGTTAAACAATACATATTTCATTTCCAGAACATCTTCAGTATTTACAATTGGAAAAATGTGCGAATTGAAGTTTGAATTACTTGAACATTCATCCTATTTGCAAGATCTAGCACCCAGTGACTAACACCAGTTCCCGAACCTCAAATAATGTCTTGGAGGTCGAAGGTTTCGCAGCAACGCGGTCATTGATGGTATTTCCCATTCCCATTCTGCCTTCATTTTCAGGAATACATTGGATTATACTTATAAGTTTCCGCACGTCACTTGTCTGTCAGAGTTCTATACCCTATTCTTAATCATTGTCCAGGAACCCCTGAAGTTCCTTCCTCCCTCTTGCCAGGTACCACCTATTCCTATTGTATCTCTAGATCTGACCACCAGCTATCCTTACATGGTGATTAAGTGGCGAAAATACCAGCCAATCCCAAATACTAAATTCGATGTTTAACAGTTATGTAGTCATATAAAACATTTCCTTAGACTATATTTTCTGTTTTAATCATGTAATTTTAAAACATTTTTTTTTTCTAAAATCTTTGCATCGAATGTGTTACTGTATTCTGTTAACTGTGAGTTCAGTGCGAACGCTGCAATTCCAAAAACTGCTCTGAAATCAACAAACAAACCACCCTGTACTACGAAATAAATATTTATTACACAGAGGAGGGATATAGGAATGCGTGAATTGTTAACCAACCGTCTCTCTCTCTCTCTCACTCGCGGCAACAGAAGAACATCAATTAGAATTAGCCTAGTGCTGTATTATTCAAGTTGCGCCAATGTACGTCGTACACCATCAAGTGTCGCCATAATCCTCTACTATACGTTGACAATGCTGAATAATTAAGAGCTAAGTGCGTGTTTTGTTTTACCGCTTTATCGCAGTCTCTAAATTGAAGAATAGCACTCGTAATTCCCGAGAGCGCCTGTAGGGTGCATTGCGAGAGCAGGTTTACCTCCCACGGTCCATTACTATTGCTCTAACTTATTCATAATGGGCTGTAGAAATTAAAAAGGGATGAATTATGGCAACAGCACGTGCCAATAGTCAACAGTGATGTTCCATTTATCTCAAACTAGAACGACTGTATTCCAAACAAAAGAAGCTATATGAAAAAATCTGACAATCAGTACTCCAATGAATATCTCTACTTATATTTAAATAGTTGTTTCTCTACGTATGTACTTCTACATATGCATTATCTTATTGTAAAGTTTATTGTAGCCATATGGGAATACAGTAGACTTTAAATGGAGTCAAATGTTTTAAAACTGGTTGTCTAGGTGACGGTCTTTGACATTACGTTCTATTTGTATGTCCAAGAGATAAAAAATGAATAACGACAAGGGAATATGGGAATACAGTAGACTTTAAGTGATAGTCAAATGTTTTAAAACTGGTTGTCTAGATGACGGTCTTTGACATTACGTTCTATTTGTATGACCAAGAGATAAAAAATGAATAACGACAAGGGAATATGGGAATACAGTAGACTTTAAGTGATAGTCAAATGTTTTAAAACGGGTTGTCTAGATGACGGTCTTTGACATTACGTTCTATTTGTATGTCCAAGAGATAAAAAATGAATAACGACAAGGGAATATGGGAATACAGTAGACTTTAAGTGATAGTCAAATGTTGTAAAACCGGTTGTCTAGGTGAAAGTCTTTGACATTACGTTCTATTTGTATGTCCAAGAGATAAAAAATGAATAACGACAAGGGAATATGGGAATACAGTAGACTTTAAGTGATAGTCAAATGTTTTAAAACTGGTTGTCTAGGTGACGGTCTTTGACATTACGTTTTATTTTTATGTCCAAGAGACAAAAAATGAATAACGACAAGGGAATATGGGAATACAGTAGACTTTAAGTGATAGTCAAATGTTTTAAAACTGGTTGTCTAGATGACGGTCTTTGACATTACGTTCTATTTGTATGTCCAAAAGATAAAAAATGAATAACGACAAGGGAATATGGGAATACAGTAGACTTTAAGTGATAGTCAAATGTTTTAAAACTGGTTGTCTAGATGACGGTCTTTGACATTACGTTCTATTTGTATGTCCAAAAGATAAAAAAAGAATAACGACAAGGGAATATGGGAATACAGTAGACTTTAAGTGATAGTCAAATGTTTTAAAACTGGTTGTCTAGGTGGCGGTCTTTGACATTACGTTCTATTTGTATGTCCAAGAGATAAAAAATGAATATCGACAAGGGAATATGGGAATACAGTAGACTTTAAGTAATGGTCAAATGTTTTAAAACTGGTTGTCTAGGTGACGGTCTTTGACATTTCGTTCTATTTGTATGTCCAAGAGACAAAAAATGAATAACGACAAGGGAATATGGGAATACAGTAGACTTTAAGTAATGGTCAAATGTTTTGAAACTGGTTGTCTAGGTGACGGTCTTTGACATTACGTTCTATTTGTATGTCCAAGAGATAAAAGATGAATAACGACAAGGGAATATGGGAATACAGTAGACTTTAAGTAATGGTCAAATGTTTTAAAACTGGTTGTCTAGGTGACGGTCTTTGACATTTCGTTCTATTTGTATGTCCAAGAGACAAAAAATGAATAACGACAAGGGAATATGGGAATACAGTAGACTTTAAGTGATAGTCAAATGTTTTAAAACTGGTTGTCTAGGTGACGGTCTTTGACATTACGTTTTATTTTTATGTCCAAGAGACAAAAAATGAATAACGACAAGGGAATATGGGAATACAGTAGACTTTAAGTGATAGTCAAATGTTTTAAAACTGGTTGTCTAGGTGACGGTCTTTGACCTTTCGTTCTATTTGTATGTCCAAGAGACAAAAAATGAATAACGACAAGGGAATATGGGAATACAGTAGACTTTAAGTGATAGTCAAATGTTTTAAAACTGGTTGTCTAGGTGACGGCCTTTGGCATTACGTTTTATTTTTATGTCCAAGAGATAAAAAGTGAATAACGACATGGGAATATGGGAACACAGTAGACTTTAAGTGATAGTCAAATGTTTTAAAACTGGTTGTCTAGGTGACGGTCTTTGACATTACGTTCTATTTGTATGTCCAAGAGATAAAAAGTGAATAACGACAAGGGAATATGGGAACACAGTAGACTTTAAGTGATAGTCAAATGTTTTAAAACTGGTTGTCTAGGTGACGGTCTTTGACATTACGTTATATTTGTATGTCCAAGAGATAAATGAATAACGACAAGGGAATATGGGGATACAGTAGACTTTAAGTGATAGTCAAATGTTTTAAAACTGGTTGTCTAGGTGACTATGACATTACGTTCTATTTGTATGTCCATGAGATAAAAAGTGAATAACGACAAGGGAATATGGGAATACAGTAGACTTTGAGTGATAGTCAAATGTTTTAAAACTGGTTGTCTAGGTTAAAGAGCACTTCTGAGTAAATTCACAGAAAGATATACATTTCTTTTGTCATGGTATATATAGTGTATATATTATATTATAATTTCATTAATATCATTGGAGCTATTTTTATATAAAATTAAACTTTCGAAAAAAATTATTTGAAACGTATTTTGGAATATTTTTTCTGAGCCATTGTCTTAAATCCCAGGAGTGGTACGTGCAGTTTTCCTCTGTTTATAAACGGTAAGTTGTTTGAAATTAATTGTTCTTTCACACTTGCCGTGTGTAGGACGCACTATGAATGGGTAGCGCCAGACTGAAGAGTCCAATGCCATAGCCGGGATTTGAACCACAGATCCTATAAACCATTTAGCTACTGTGACCTACGTGCCAACCTGACATAGAGCGGCTGGACGTAGACCAGAACATTCGTGGTTCAAATCCAGGAAAGTTATCTCCTACACAATACCGCATTTGATGTATAAGCTCCAAATGTTACAAGTAATGACAAAACACTAAAGTAATATGAAGCAGTGCTTTCTAAAACAACGGAATGGTTGAAGATGGTTTCCGATGACTGTTATCTCGCCATTAACGTGACAAGCGAGTGCTCCCATTAGGCGCCGCTGAAAGGCAATTAATTCTTATTGCCGGCTGTGCAGGAGTGGTTCTGTCCAATTAAACACACTTTGTCTGATTCTGGCACAAACGGACTCTTTCATTATGTTTTATGTGTCCGTTTTGGAACTTCCCGTCGATTACAGCATATTTGCACTGACAGAGCTTTAATCACCAGGAATTTACTGTTACAATCCAAAAATCTACAGGTTCCGTTAAGGTAGGAGAGTGAAAAATTGGATGATATTAAAGGGATGAAAGGAAAAGCCATTACGAAACAGGTGGTGGAATGAATGGCGGTGGGGAAATGGCAGAACTCGTCTACATGTCGAACCCGGGACATTCAGCTGAGAGATGAATACCCTAACCATTTGAGCACATAGAAGTCGCTTAACGAACTTTTATTATTATCAATTCCGAATGAATATGATTCTCTAAATTACCTTTACACGTCTCTATGTACATAGATCTTCTGAAGGGTTTCCGACCTAATAAAGGTACAAGATATCTTTTCATATTTTTTTTCCTTACTTTTCAACATAGTCTCCTTGTAACTCTACGCACTTCTGCCAGCGATTCTCTCATCTCTGTAACCTGTCCAAATAGTACTCGGCGTTTTTCAACATAGTCTCCTTGTAACTCTACACACTTCTCCCAGCGATGCTCCCATCCCTGTAACCCGTCCAAATAGTACTCGGCGTTTTTCAACATTGTCTCCTTGTAACTCTACACACTTCTCCCAGCGATGTTCCCATCTCTCTAACCCGTCCAAATAGTACTCGGCGTTTTTCAACATAGTCTCCTTGTAACTCTACACACTTCTCCCAGCGATGCTCCCATCCCTGTAACCCGTCCAAATAGTACTCGGCGTTTTTCAACATAGTCTCCTTGTAACTCTACGCACTTCTGCCAGCGATTCTCTCATCTCTGTAACCTGTCCAAATAGTACTCGGCGTTTTTCAACATAGTCTCCTTGTAACTCTACACACTTCTCCCAGCGATGCTCCCATCCCTGTAACCCGTCCAAATAGTACTCGGCGTTTTTCAACATAGTCTCCTTGTAACTCTACACACTTCTCCCAGCGATGCTCCCATCCCTGTAATCCGTCAAAATAGTACTCGGCGTTTTTCAACATAGTCTCCTTCTAACTCTACACACTTCACCCAGCGGTGTTCTCATCTCTGTAATCCGTCCAAATAGTACTCGGCGTTTTTCAACATATTCTCCTTCTAACTCTACACACTTCTCCCAGTGATGCTCCCATCTCTGTAACCCGGCCAAATAGTATTTCACGTTTTTCAACATAGTCTCCTTGTAACTCTACACACTTCTCCCAGTGATGCTCCCATCTCTGTAACCCGTCCAAATAGTACTCGGCGATTTTCAACATAGTCTCCTTGTAACTCTACACACTTCTCCCAGTGATGCTCACATCTCTGTAACCCGTCCAAATAGTACTCGGCGTTTTTCAACATAGTCTCGTTGTAACTCTACACACTTCTCCCAGTGATGCTCCCATCTCTGTAACCCGTCCAAATAGTACTCGCCGGTTTTCAACATAGTCTAGTTGTAACTCTACACACTTCTCCCAGTGATGCTCCCATCTCTGTAACCCGTCCAAATAGCACTCGGCGTTTGTCAACATAGTCTCGTTGTAACTCTACACACTTCTCCCAATGATGCTCCCATCTCTGTAACCCGTCCAAATAGTACTCGGCGTTTTTCAACAGTCTCGATGTAACTCTCCACACTTCTCCCAGTGATGCTCCCATCTCTGTAACCCGTCCAAATAGTACTCGATGTCTTACAACATAGTCTCCTTGTAACTCTACAGACTTCTCCCAGTGATGTTCCCATCTCTCTAACCTTTCCAAATAGTACTCGGCGTTTTTCAACATAGTCTCTTTGTAACTCTACACACTTCTCTCAGCGATGTTCACTTCTCTGTAACCCGTCCAAATAGTAGTCGGCGTTTTTCAACTTAGTCTCCTTCTAACTCTACACACTTCTCCCAACGATGTGCCCATCTCTCTAACCTGTCAAAATAGTACTCGGCGTTTTTCAACATAGTCTCCTTCTAACTCTGCACACTTCTCCCAGCGATGTTCTCATCTCTCTAACCTTTCCAAATAGTACTCGGCGTCTTACAACATAGTCTCCTTGTAACTCTACACACTTCTCCCAGTGATGTTCCCATCTCTCTAACCTTTCCAAATAGTACTCGGCATTTTTCAACATAGTCTCCTTGTAACTCTACACACTTCTCCCAGTGATGTTCCCATCTCTCTAACCTTTCCAAATAGTACTCGGCATTTTTCAACATAGTCTCCTTCTAAATCTGCACACTTCTCCCAGCGATGTTCTCATCTCTGTAACCCGTACAAATAGTACTCGGCGTTTTTCAACAAAGTCTCCTTGTAACTCTACACACTTCACCCAGCAATGTTCTCATCTCTGTAACCCGTCCAAATAGTACTCGGCGTTTTTGAACATAGTCTCCTTGTAACTCTAAACACTTCTCAAGCGATGTGCCCATCTCTGTAATCTGTCCAAATAGTACTCGGCGTTTTTCAACATAGTCTCCTTGTAACTCTACACACTTCTCCCAGCGATGTTCTCATCTCTGTAATCCGTCCAAATAGTACTCGGCGTTTTTCAACATAGTGTCTTTGTAACTCTACGCACTTCTCCCAGCGATGCTCTCATCCCTGTAACCCGTCCAAATAGTACTCGGCGTTTTTCAACATAGTCTCCTTGTAACTCTACACACTTCTCCCAGTGATGCTCCCATCTCTGTAATCCGTCCAAATAGTACTCGGCGTTTTTCAACATAGTCTCCTTGTGACTCTACACACTTCTCCCAGCGATGCTCTCATCCCTGTAACACGTCCAAATAGTACTCGGCGTTTTTCAACATAGTCTCCTTGTAACTCTACACACTTGTCCCAGCGATGCTCCCATCTCTGTAACTCATCCAAATTGTACTCGCGTTTTTCAACATAGTCTCCTTGTAACTCTACACACGTCTCCCAGCGATGCTCCCAACTCTGTAACCCGTCCTAATAGTACTCGGCGTTTTTCAACATAGTCTCCTTGTAACTCTACACACTTCTCCCAGCGATGTTCTCATCTCTGTATCCCGTCCAAATAGTACTCGCGTTTCTCAACATAGTCTCCTTGTAACTCTACACACTTCTCCCAACGATGCTCCCATCTCTGTAAGCCGTCCAAATAGTACTCGGCGTTTTCCAACATAGTCTCCTTGTAACTCTATACACTTCTCCCAGCGATGGTCACATCTCTGTAACCCGTCCAAATAATACTCGGCGTTTTTCAACATAGTCTCCTTGTAACTCAATACACTTCTCCCAGCGATGTTCTCATCTCTGTAACCCGTCCAAATAGTACTCGGCGTTTTTCAACATAGTCTCCTTGTAACTCTACACACTTCTCCCAGCGATGTTCTCATCTCTGTAACCCGTCCAAATAGTACTCGGCGTTTTTCAACATAGTCTCCTTGTAACTCTACACACTTCTCCCAGCGATGCTCCCATCTCTGTAAACCGTCCAAATAGTACACGGCGGTTTTCAACATAGTCTCCTTGTAACTCTACACACTTCTCCCAGCGATGCTCTCATCCCTGTAACCCGTCCAAATAGTACTCGACGTTTTTCAACATAGTCTCCTTGTAACTCTACACACTTCTCCCAGTGATGCTCCCATCTCTGTAATCCGTCCATATAGTACTCGGCGTTTTTCAACATAGTCTCCTTGTGACTCTACACACTTCTCCCAGCGATGCTCTCATCTCTGTAACACGTCCAAAAAGTACTCGGCGTTTTTCAACATAGTCTCCTTGTAACTCTACACACTTGTCCCAGCGATGCTCCCATCTCTGTAACTCGTCCAAATTGTACTCGCGTTTTTCAACATAGTCTCCTTGTAACTCTACACACGTCTCCCAGCGATGCTCCCAACTCTGTAACCCGTCCTAATAGTACTAGGCGTTTTTCAACATAGTCTCCTTGTAACTCTACACACTTCTCCCAGCGATGTTCTCATCTCTGTATCCCGTCCAAATAGTACTCGTCGTTTTTCAACATAGTCTCCTTGTAACTCTACACACTTCTCCCAGCGATGCTCTCATCTCTGTAACACGTCCAAAAAGTACTCGGCGTTTTTCAACATAGTCTCCTTGTAACTCTACACACTTGTCCCAGCGATGCTCCCATCTCTGTAACTCGTCCAAATTGTACTCGCGTTTTTCAACATAGTCTCCTTGTAACTCTACACACGTCTCCCAGCGATGCTTCCATCTCTGTAACCCGTCCAAATAGTACTCGCCGTTTTTCAACATAGTCTCCTTGTAATTCTACACACTTCTCCCAGCGATGTTCTCATCTCTGTAGCTCGTCCAAATAGTATTCGGCGTTTTTCAACATAGTCTCCTTTTAACTCTATGCACTTCTCCCAGCGATGTTCTCATCTCTGTAACCCGTCTAAATAGTATTTGACGTTTTCTCTGTAAAATACTTGTTTACGAAGGTGAATGCCTCTTCTTTTCACGAAAAGCTCTGTCCTCCGAGCGCAATTTTAAGATGAGGCAGCAAAAAGAGGTCGCTTGGGGCTAGATCTGGTGATTCAAGCAGCTCAAACCGTAATTCGTGGATTTTCGCCATTACAACCGCTGAGGTGTGAGACGGTTCGTTGTCTTGATGAAACAGGATTCTGTTTTTCTGTAAATGTGGCTCTTTTACCGCAAGTTTTGCCTTCAGCTTGCCAAGTAATGATGCCTATCATGCTCGTATAATTATTTTTCATTTTTAAAGATAATCGATTAAAATTAGTCCATGACAATCCCAAAAATCAACTCGCCATCACTTTCCCAACCGAAAAAAACAGTTTTTGCTTTATTTTTGGAGTCGGTCCGCCCTTTGCAGTCCACTGTTTTGACTGTACTTTTGTTTCGGGCGTATAATGGTGTATCCAAGTTGCATCTACAGTAATTAATCGGCGCTAAAACAGAACGATGGAAATTTCATTCGAACAAGTTTTTGGTCTAACGTGAGCAAACGTGGCACCCAACGTGCGGTCAACTTTCTCCTGTCTAAATGTTGATTTAATATGTAACAAACACGTTCTTTTGACATGTGCATAGCCTCTACTATCTCTCACACTTTAATTCGGCGGTCGTTTAGCACCATTTGTTGAACTTTGGTGATGTTTTCGTCCGTAGTTGCAGATTTTTGGACGTCCCGAACATTCATCGTCTCCCAAGGTCTTACGGCCACGTTTAAATTCAGCTGCACAAAATTTCATTGTGGTAATGATGGTGCAGAGTCCCCATACACAGAATCCAACGCATCTTTGATTCTCGTATGTGTATTGTCTGTCAAATTCAAATATTTAATGGTATCCCGATACTCGATGTTGCCTATTTTCATAAAAACTCACACACATCAGCTCACTCAGGCAACTGTTACATAACAACTGAGCGTCCAAAATGGCTGAAACTTAGCTGAGTAGCTGTCAGCAGATGTACAACGAAATTCACTGGCTTTTATTTATTGATTGATATCCCTCATGTTCTAACATGTCATCATCTCTTCTTGACACCAAAACATCTCCAGAGTAACTTGTCATGTTCGAAAGAAGGTTTTCTCTTTCCTTTGTTATAAAAGGATCCCCAGAGGCTGTTTCAAAAATAGGTTCACAATTTATAAACGTACCTGCAGCATGAGGATTAAAATCACTAAGTGTATTTCATAATTACTGAAAGTTTCACTGGTTGAAAAGCCCACATTTCCATGAAGCAGGCTGAATGCTGCACAACGATAATGCGCGGCCGCATATTGCCAATGTTGTTGCTGAATATCTTGCAAAAATCAATGTGAAGTGCATCCCTCACCCTCCCTATAGTCCGGATTTAGCCCCATGTGACTTTTTCTATTCTCTAACTTGAAGAAACGCCTTCGTGGGAGGCATTATTCATCACCACAAGCAGTGGTGAAGGCTGCGAAAGCGATTTTGAAGGACCTCTCAAAAAATGGTTTCCAGCATGTCTTTGAAGACTGGCAGAGACGCTGGGACAAGTGCATTGGATTCAGGGGAGACTATTTTGTGAAGGACCATCAAAATTATGAGGATGAGTAAAGGTACGTTTTCAAAAAAAAAAAAAAAAAAAATTGTGATCATTCTTTGTTGAACAGCCCTGTTATATCTGCTAACATAGCTTTTCAAAGATGAACGATATTAAAATTGAGTATCGGAGAAGATCACCTTCCTCATCTTTTGAGAGTGTGCACTTCGTTTTTTTTTTTTTTTTTTTTGCGTCACATATTGCAGACCTTGTGAAACATAATTTGTGTCACAGAAGTCATACTAAGAGTCATTACTTAGTAAGGAGTAAATTGTGTGAACGGTTATGATTTCCTATAGCGATGTGCCATCACTGGAACTCAGTAAAGACAAGTAAATGCACGATTCTATCTCAGCGAGTGGAAGGAGGTGATTTTAACCACCCCGTTCCTGCTTTAATTGAGCACCCCAGGCCTAGCCGCTGTATGGGCTACAATAGGCGCACGCATTCCTAAATGTCCTTAGTTCGAACCTAAACTAAATAAGCAAGTAGCTGAACTGACGTAAACAAGACATGGAGTTGATTGTTGCGAGAGTCCCTTTGTTAGTTATTTGCCGACGAACGAAGGTGACGTTGTGAAAATGAAACATGGCTCTTCTGTACGCTTGTCACGTGAGCTTTAAGTGCTGGTGTAATTACAGGTAATTAGTGATTCCCATTCAGAGGCCGACCGGCTCTGGCATTGTGCTCCATTGTATGCCCGGAAAGCTCCGGAGCGAACGGAAAGCAGCAGGCCCTTACATCTGCTTCAAACACGCCAAGCCTGCATAAAACACATTCAATTAAATACTGCGATAGTACCTTACTCTATGAAATGCAAGCGAATTTGATGAAGCATTTGTTTTTACTTGCAGTAGTATTCTTGGATTATAAAAATTCGTTACTGCAGCAAGACACGAAAAAAATGTTCTGAGAAAATGATTGCAAATCCACAAAATTCTAAAAAAGCTGTGGATATATATATATATATATATATATATATATATATATATATATATATATATATATATATATATATATATATATATATTGTAATTTACGTCCTCAAACGTTAAATCATATTTTACATGAATGAAATGGGTGAAATTGTGCTCAATGCGTCCAGGGTCCATGGAGCTTAGAGTTAAACGACATTCGTCTATCAGGATAAGGGAAAGCCCCGGAAAAACCTTATCCAGGTAACTCACCCTGACCGATATTCCAACTCGTAACCTCTTGAACATGAGGCAGACACGCTGCCATCTACGCTATCGAGGCGGGAAGCTGTGAATGTTAACAAATATAACTTAATAGTGAAGTCTAGATTAAATAGCAAACGTCGTATAGCAAGTAAGATCCCCAAAACTACTTCTCATATTTACAGACATATTTTTGAAAATTCTAACACTTTTAATTTGGACAATCAACAAAATATATTTCGGAAATGATGTTTCATGGAGCTCTCATATTCTACTGTTATTATAAATGTTGAATATCACGAACAAAAATGATTTCAAAGAAAATTCCCAGAATAATCAATATATGAATTTCAGTTCCTATAGGAATATCTTAATCATTAGGGCCATTTTTGAGAAATTCAAACCTTTCTGACTAATTTTCTATTTAGAGGATAGCTTGAAGAAGTCCTTCGTATAGGACTCTTAGGAAATAGAACATACAATAACGAGTTTGAGGTCTGATAAACTTAGGTAAAGCTTTTGAGTCATATACACAGAAACCTTTCTCTAGAAAGACTTCCTCTAATTCAATTTATACACTACAGCTCTTTTCTTTATACGTAATATGGGAAGAAAATGCAGTTTATTCCTCCAACTACTTCACTATAAAGGATATTGGTAATTTTATTGTAGGAATATGGGAATACAGTAGACTTTAAGTGATAGTCAAATGTTTTAAAACTGGTTGTCTAGGTGACGGTCTTTGACATTACGTTCTATTTGTATGTCCAAGAGATAAAAAATGAATAACGACAAGGGAATATCGGAATACAGTAGACCTTAAGTGATAGTCAAATGTTTTAAAACTGGTTGTCTAGGTGACGGTCTTTGGCATTACGTTCTATTTGTATGTCCAAGAGATAAAAATGAATAACGCCAAGGGAATATGGGAATACAGTAGACTTTAAGTGATAGTCAAATGTTTTAAAACTGGTTGTCTAGGTGACGGTCTTTGGCATTACGTTCCATTTGTATGTCCAAGAGATAAAAAATGAATAACTACAAGGAATATGGGAATACAGTAGACTTTAACTGACAGTCAAATGTTTTAAAACTGGTTGTCTAGGTGACGGTCTTTGACATTACGTTCTATTTGTATGTTCAAGTGATAAATGAATAACGACAAAGGAATATGGGAATACAGTAGACTTTAAGTGATAGTCAAATGTTTTAAAACTGGTTGTCTAGGTGACGGTCTTTGGCATTACGTACTATTTGTATGTCCAAGAGATAAAAAATGAATAACGACAAGGGAATATGGGAATACAGTAGACTTTAAGTAATAGTCAAATGTTTTAAAACTGGTTGTCTAGGTGACGGTCTTTGGCATTACGTTCTATTTGTATGTCCAAGTGATAAAAAATGAATAACGACAAGGGAATATGGGAATACAGTAGACTTTAAGTGATAGTCAAATGTTTTAAAACTGGTTGTCTAGGTGACGGTCTTTGACATTACGTTCTATTTGTATGTCCAAGAGATAAAAAATGAATAACGACAAGGGAATATGGGAATACAGTAGACTTTAAGTGATAGTCAAATGTTTTAAAACTGGTTGTCTAGATGACGGTCTTTGACATTACGTTCTATTTGTATGTCCAAGAGATAAAAAATGAATAACGATAAGGGAATATGGGAATACAGTAGACCTTAAGTGAGAAGCAAATGTTTTAAAACTGGTTGTCTAGATGACGGTCTTTGACATTACGTTCTATTTGTATGTCCAAGAGATGAAAAATGAATAACGACAAGGGAATGTGGGAATACAGTAGACTTTAAGTGATAGTCAAATGTTTTAAAACTGGTTGTCTAGATGACGGTCTTTGACATTACGTTCTATTTGTATGTCCAAGAGATGAAAAATGAATAACGACAAGGGAATATGGGAATACAGTAGACTTTAAGTGATAGTCAAATGTTTTAAAACTGGTTGTCTAGATGACGGTCTTTGACATTACGTTCTATTTGTATGTCCAAGAGATAAAAAATGAATAACGATAAGGGAATATGGGAATACAGTAGACTTTAAGTGAGAAGCAAATGTTTTAACACTGGTTGTCTAGATGACGGTCTTTGACATTACGTTCTATTTGTATGTCCAAGAGATAAAAAATGAATAACGATGAGGGAATATGGGAATACAGTAGACTTTAAGTGATAGTCAAATGTTTTAAAACTGGTTGTCTAGATGACGGTCTTTGACATTACGTTCTAATTGTATGTCCAAGAGATAAAAAATGAATAACGATAAGGGAATATGGGAATACAGTAGACTTTAAGTGATATTCAAATGTTTTAAAACTGGTTGTCTAGATGACGGTCTTTGACATTACGTTCTATTTGTATGTCCAAGAGATAAAAAATGAATAACGATGAGGGAATATGGGAATACAGTAGACTTTAAGTGAGAAGCAAATGTTTTAAAACTGGTTGTCTAGATGACGGTCTTTGACATTACGTTCTATTTGTATGTCCAAGAGATAAAAAATGAATAACGATGAGGGAATATGAGAATACAGTAGACTTTAAGTGATAGTCAAATGTTTTAAAACTGGTTGTCTAGGTGACGGTCTTTGACATTACGTTCTATTTGTATGTCCAAGAGATAAAAAATGAATAACGACAATGGAATATGGGAATACAGTAGACTTTAAGTGAGAAGCAAATGTTTTAAAACTGGTTGTCTAGATGACGATCTTTGACATTACGTTCTATTTGTATGTCCAAGAGATGAAAAATGAATAACGACAAGGGAATGTGGGAATACAGTAGACTTTAAGTGATAGTCAAATGTTTTAAAACTGGTTGTCTAGATGACGGTCTTTGACATTACGTTCTATTTGTATGTCCAAGAGATGAAAAATGAATAACGACAAGGGAATATGGGAATACAGTAGACTTTAAGTGATAGTCAAATGTTTTAAAACTGGTTGTCTAGATGACGGTCTTTGACATTACGTTCTATTTGTATGTCCAAGAGATAAAAAATGAATAACGATAAGGGAATATGGGAATACAGTAGACCTTAAGTGAGAAGCAAATGTTTTAAAACTGGTTGTCTAGATGACGGTCTTTGACATTACGTTCTATTTGTATGTCCAAGAGATGAAAAATGAATAACGACAAGGGAATGTGGGAATACAGTAGACTTTAAGTGATAGTCAAATGTTTTAAAACTGGTTGTCTAGATGACGGTCTTTGACATTACGTTCTATTTGTATGTCCAAGAGATGAAAAATGAATAACGACAAGGGAATATGGGAATACAGTAGACTTTAAGTGATAGTCAAATGTTTTAAAACTGGTTGTCTAGATGACGGTCTTTGACATTACGTTCTATTTGTATGTCCAAGAGATAAAAAATGAATAACGATAAGGGAGTATGGGAATACAGTAGACTTTAAGTGAGAAGCAAATGTTTTAACACTGGTTGTCTAGATGACGGTCTTTGACATTACGTTCTATTTGTATGTCCAAGAGATAAAAAATGAATAACGATGAGGGAATATGGGAATACAGTAGACTTTAAGTGATAGTCAAATGTTTTAAAACTGGTTGTCTAGATGACGGTCTTTGACATTACGTTCTAATTGTATGTCCAAGAGATAAAAAATGAATAACGATAAGGGAATATGGGAATACAGTAGACTTTAAGTGATATTCAAATGTTTTAAAACTGGTTGTCTAGATGACGGTCTTTGACATTACGTTCTATTTGTATGTCCAAGAGATAAAAAATGAATAACGATGAGGGAATATGGGAATACAGTAGACTTTAATTGAGAAGCAAATGTTTTAAAACTGGTTGTCTAGATGACGGTCTTTGACATTACGTTCTATTTGTATGTCCAAGAGATAAAAAATGAATAACGATGAGGGAATATGAGAATACAGTAGACTTTAAGTGATAGTCAAATGTTTTAAAACTGGTTGTCTAGGTGACGGTCTTTGACATTACGTTCTATTTGTCTGTCCAAGAGGTAAAAAATGAATAACGACAAGGGAATATGGGAATACAGTAGACTTTAAGTGAGAAGCAAATGTTTTAAAACTGGTTGTCTAGATGACGATCTTTGACATTACGTTCTATTTGTATGTCCAAGAGATGAAAAATGAATAACGACAAGGGAATGTGGGAATACAGTAGACTTTAAGTGATAGTCAAATGTTTTAAAACTGGTTGTCTAGATGACGGTCTTTGACATTACGTTCTATTTGTATGTCCAAGAGATGAAAAATGAATAACGACAAGGGAATATGGGAATACAGTAGACTTTAAGTGATAGTCAAATGTTTTAAAACTGGTTGTCTAGATGACGGTCTTTGACATTACGTTCTATTTGTATGTCCAAGAGATAAAAAATGAATAACGATGAGGGAATATGGGAATACAGTAGACTTTAAGTGATAGTCAAATGTTTTAAAACTGGTTGTCTAGGTGACGATCTTTGACATTACGTTCTATTTTTATGTCCAAGAGATGAATAATGAATAACGACAAGGCAATATGGGAATACAGTAGACTTAAGTGATAGTCAAATGTTTTAAAACTGGTTGTCTAGGTGAACGGTCTTTGATATTACGTTCTATTTGTGTGTCCAAGAGATAAAAAATGAATAACGCCAAGGGAATATGGGAATACAGTAGACTTTAAGTGATAGTCAAATGTTTTAAAACTGGTTGTCTAGATGACGGTCTTTGACATTACATTCTATTTGTATGTCCAAGAGATAAAAAATGAATAACGACAAGGAAATATGGGAATACAGTAGACTTTAAGTGATAGTCAAATGTTTTAAAACTGGTTGTCTAGATGACGGTCTTTGATATTACGTTCTATTTGTATGTCCAAGAGATAAAATAATGAATGAGGACGCTGAAGCAGGTTGAAAAATTCTAAAATTCAGAAAAACAGCAGTGATCGTATTGGGGATGGGTAGCCTCAAAGGAAGTGCTGGAAAATTCAGGATATATATACATTTCATATCAAATTCGTTAGAGAATTTTTTATATAATCGAAATTTTTCAGAATAGTTTATTGTAAGCGCTAGATTGGAAGTGAGCGTTTTTTAATTTTCCAGTTTTTATCCTTGGATGGTGTTGGATCTAAGCACTTCAGAACAGCTCGGTACCTGAGAAAGGTGCCGCGGCATTACGGCACTCATACTGCGGTAAACTTGCCGGAGCATGGTACGGGAGCTCTTGCCTCAGACAGATATATTCGATAGGCACGCGCTCCTTGGCAAATTTTACTACTGTTGAAAAGACAAATTAAATTACCGTTGTAAACTTCAAATGAGGACTTGGACAAGTTACATATAACAGTAAACAACACAGACAGTGCCTCTCTGTGGAGCGGAAAGTAAAGTTTCTACTTATCTACTGCCCTTTGCCCTTTGGAATGACAATTTAACTTTTTCATCCAGCAGGCTTTTGTTCCGATTCAACTCTCTTTCAGATATCTATTCCTGTAAAACTTTTGGGGGAAATATTTTATCTCCATTCTTGTTTCTTTTAGAGAAAGAACGATTTTAATTCGTGTTTTCGTTTTAGTGATTTCTTTCTTTTGTCAGGCGCGTTTCAATTGTTTCTACAGCGTTTTAATCTGCCTTATAAAGGGGAAGGGTCAATGTATTCTGTAAGCTCGTCGGTCTGGTCACTCTTCCTCCCTTTTTCGTGGTTTGTCAAGGTCGGTACGTGAATGGTGGAGAAATTCTCGGAAAGTATTAAACTCTTTTTGTACTTTATCACTAGAAACCTCAAATACGAGGGCTGTTCAATAAATAATGATCACTATTTTTTTACGGTCATAAGTTTACGCACTACAATTCAATCTTATTATATTGTGATAGCTTAATGTGAAATAAACACGCCATAGTAGTTTCATTGTTGGTACTCCTGGTTCCTGCCTGTGAGAACCAGGCAAGTTCACACATGTTCAGTATCGTCTACCACTGCAATGGAGGTAACATGCAGTTAGAGTTTATGTTAGAGGGAGATCCGGAGTTTCTATCAAACGTAATCACTGCTGATGAAACTTGGCTACATCATTTTGATCCTGGGAGCAAACAGCAAAGTTCAGTGTGGAAATCTCCTTCATCACCAACCCCCAAAAAAGCAAAAGTGGTTGCTTCTGCTGGGAAAGTTATTGTCATCTCATTCTTTGATATTCATGGAATGGTTTATCAGCATATTGTACCTGCACACATATCAGTAACTGGACAATACTACATGGATGTCCTGAAAACATTGCAAGTTCATATCAGGCGCAGAAGACCGCATTTCCGTTAAGCAGGCTGGATGCTGCACCACGATAATGCGCGGCCGCATATTGCCAATGTTGTTGCTGAATATCTTACAAAAAATCAACGTGAAGTACATCTCTCACCCTCCCTATATTCCAGATATAGCCCCATGTGACTTTTTTCTATTCCCTAACTTGAAGAAACGTCTTTGTGGGAGGCATTGTCCATCATCAGAAGCAGTGATGAAGGCTGCAGAGGCGATTTTGAAGGATCTCTCAAAAATGGTTTCCAGCATGTCTTTGAAGACTGACAGAAACGCTGGGTCAAGTGCATCGCATTCAGGGGAGACTATTTTGAGAAGGACCATCAAAATTATGAGGATGAGTGAAGGTACGTTTTCAAAAAAATTGTGATCATTCTTTATTGAACAGCGCGCGTATTTAAGTAAAAGGTCTTCAACAAGAGTATTCTTGTGACCTAGATGAAACCTTTGTAAGAGTTATTTTTCTTTGGCACTAAAAAGGAGTTTTCTTTATTTACTTGGTAGTGTTACTTTGAATTAAAAAAAATATGTTTAAAAATATTATAATGTTTATATTAAATATGTAGAAGTGAAATTTTAATAAATAATTAAATAAATAAACGAGATATGTATGATAATATTCATTACAGTGCTTACGTCACAATGCATTGTTATAATATAATGGTATATACTTTATTTATTTGTATTTGGAGAACTATGTGAGCTAAAAATATGGGGTTTTTATGGTCATGTTAAATACACAACTATCTCCTTCCTCATGGCTGTGGAAAAATCTGAATTTTTGTCTTAGCGCGAACATATTTATTAGACATTGATTAGGCTACCGCTCGTCACACACCACTTAGGAGTACAATACAACACCGCAGGGCTCCAATTGCTTGCTCACCTAGGAGCGCTCAAGGACAAGCACCTTCCGATTTGAAATACATAATAGTCCACCCAAAGGACATATTGGTTTTTCTCATAAATTCGTTCGATTCTTGTTACGTGTTTACGACAAAGAACGTCTGCACTGTATGCCCGTATCACAACTACGGCAACGAAGTTGCCTAATTATTTAGGGGTAATCTGTTTACATACGCAAGGTCAACGAAAGTAAACAAGGCAATGAACTTTTCAAAGCAAACTTTATTTTGTCCAGTATGCACCATTATTATCAATAACATATGCCCATTTTCAGGAAGCTTATCAATACCATTTTTCCAAAATCTTGCAGTTTTCTGGTTGACGAACTCTTCTACGGCGAGTCTGCAACCCTCCAATGAAGTAAGGCGTTTGCCATTAAGGAAGTTTTGCAGGGATCGGAATAAATGGTAGTCGGATGGGGCAATGTCTGGAGAATACGGCGGGTGAGGTAACACATTCCAGTCGAAGTCCCGTAATTTCTGACGAGTTACCATAGAAATGTGTGGTTTGACATTGTCTTGATGAAAGACGACTCCACCATTAGATGCTAATTCTGGGCTTTTCTCTCCTAGGGTAACCTTCAGACGATCCAACTGAGAACAGTATTTCTCTGAATTGATGGTCTCCCCAGGAGGAAGAAATTCGTAATAAATAATTCTTTTCCAGTCCCACCAAACGCACAGCATAATCTTCTCAGGGTGAAGCCCTGGTTTAGGAATTGAAAGTGGTGGTTCCCCTTTCTTACTCCATGACTTTCTCTTTCGGATGTTGTTGTACACAATCCACTTTTCGTTTCCTGTAACCAGCTGTTTCAGAAAAGGGGCAGTTTCATTGCGTCTTATCAATGCGTCACAGACGGAAACACGCTGAAGTAAATTTTGTTCACTCAGTTCGTGCGGAACCCATACATCCCGAAGATTTACGTAACCAAGTATCTTTAGGTGCCTGGCTACAGTTGCATGAGATAAGTTTAGCTCCTGACCTACCTCCCGAGTTGTTATTCTGGGGTTGTTCGTAATAATGTCCTTTATCCTTTCCTCATCCGTAACCACAGGTCGTCCAGAACGAGGTTTGTCTTTCACAGAGAAGTTCCCAGCTCGAAATCAAGTAAACCATTTTTGACATGCCCGATTTGTCACTACATCTTCTCCGTAAACAGCACAAATTTTCCGTTGAGTTTGTGAGTCTGTTTTACCTTTACGGTAATAAAACAGCATTAAATGTCGAAAATGTTTCTTCTTGCCTTCCATATTAACATTCACAAGTTACAACTCCACACTGTTGCATCCACAAACTCGTACTGGTTTACCAATTCTTACATAAGTTGACCTATTTACCTTTGGCCATGAGGTCGCTGTGGTTTGTGTTCATAGCATTATTTTAAATTATTGTATTTGTAAACAAACCCCATATTGTTAGGCAACTTCTTTGACGTAAAAGTAATGGGGGCATGCAGTGTTCTCAGAATTTCTTAGTCGTAAACACGTAACAAGAATCGAACGAATTTATGAGACAACCCGATACATGGACAATAGCTGTGTTATGGGCGAACTGCTGTGCCAGTAAAGCCACACGTCAAGACGAAGACATGGTAGTGAAAGTTGGGTTTGATACAGCTCGGCTGTAAAACGAGTCAGTGCTGTGTGCCCCAGCCTTGGCGGAAGGAGTTCATAATGACTAAACTGCAGCTAGGAAATGAGATACTGCGTCAACAGTTAGCTCAGTGTTTAAGGATGCGTCGATACACAACGTGCTCGATTACTGGAGTCGACCGCATCAGCGTTCATAAGCCTTGCACCAGGTGCGATCAAAAAGTAACCGGAATATAGTTTTTTCTTACTCTTCTCAATAACCAACATTTAAAATGTACTTTGTTATATTTTACAAGCAAATTAAGTAAAATTAGCCGAGAACACCAAAATACACATAACCTGGTTTAGTGTCAGTAATAAACCAAATAAATATTAAAAGCAGAAGCATTATTAAAAGTGAAGTATTCTTCATATTTAAGTTTGATTTATGAGTCACTATGTTTACACTCAAACTTCACTCACTTGTTGTTGTATAATTGAAACGTTTTCAAGACCATTCGATCTCATCCTCAGCTGTTTGGTGACTAAATGAACCTTCCTCTTCTTCCACTACTACGGAGCTCCTATCACTCTGCCATCTGGTGTTAGGGGCACTAAGTTTTAATACTTCATTTAATGCCGGGATTTCAAAATTTATAACTTTATCACGGTTTTTGTTTATGAATATTTTTTCCCAAATATCCAATTCTATGGGTGTACTTAAAGATTTTAACAGTTTAATGTTGTGGCCAATGTTGTGGTTTTCTGTCCAAAAATGGTGTGAAACTGCAGATTTTTCTGTTTGTTACAACTTAATGTTCCTCTGGTGTTCTTTTTGCCTGGTTAACAAGTTTCTCTTAGTTTTTCCTATGTAGCTTTTTTCATAGGTTTCACAATTTATCTGATAAATTCCTGATTTCAAATTGTTGGGGATTGTATTTTTTAGTGGTTTATTTAGCAGGTTCCTCAGACTGAATTTGTTTTGGGGTGCTAGTTTTAAGTTTAGTCTTTTGAAGATTCGCTCAAATTTTCTAAAAGCCCATGGATGGTAGGTGAATTTTCTATATTGCCAATTTGTGTTTTTAAGTGGTGTGAGAGTGGTGTTTTTTGATATTATCTTCAGTTTTTCTCTTCTCTTCATCATGTTCCTTATGATGGCTGGGTTGAATCCATTTAATACCGCTATGTCCTTTATGTGTTGTTGTTCTTCCAAAAATTCATCCTTACTCAGTGGGATGAATCTTCAAAAGACTAAACTTAAAACTAGCACCCCAAAACAAATTCAGTCTGAGGAACCTGCTAAATAAACCACTAAAAATACAATCCCCAACAATTTGAAATCAGGAATTCATCAGATTAATTGTGAAACCTGTGAAAAAAACTACATAGGAAAAACTAAGAGAAACTTGTTAACCAGGCAAAAAGAACACCAGAGGAACATTAAGTTGAAACAAACAGAAAAATCTTCAGTTTCACACCATTTTTGGACAGAAAACCACAACATTGGCCACAACATTAAACTGTTAAAATCTTTAAGTACACCCATAGAATTGGATATTTGGGAAAAAATATTCATAAACAAAAACCGTGATAAAGTTATAAATTTTGAGATCCCGGCATTAAATGAAGTATTAAAACTTAGTGCCCCTAACACCAGATGGCAGAGTGATCGGAGCTCCGTAGTAGTGGAAGAAGAGGAATGTTCATTTAGTCACCAAACAGCTGAGGATGAGATCGAATGATCTTGAAAACGTTTCAATTATACAAGTAAGTGAAGTTTGAGTGTAAACATAGTGACTCATAAATCAAACTTAAATAAACCAAATATTGAAAACGGTTGAAAATGCAAGCATGCATTATAAACATCTATTCCAAAAGGATAAAAGGTTTTGAAAATTGGAATTGTAAAGCCCGCGAAATGTTAAAGAAGATCCGGTTATTTTTTTAATCACAGCTCATATATACAGTGTGACCCATATAAAACAGAACAATTTCAAGAGGCCATAATTTCACTTATACTACTCTTACAGCTACTCTTATGCATACAACTTGTTTGAATGTGATATTACGTAACACGTGGGTGAAAGTTTCACTGCCGTCTGTCACACTTTGCACGTGGGCGCGAAGTAATACAAAAAGTGTTTCTTAACACGGAAACAGTATAGTATCGGTGATGGTAACAGTGACTAGTGACAGTTTTTTTACGTCCTCCAACGTTAAATCATATCGGACGATGAAAGGAATGGGTGAAATGATGTTCAAATGAGTCCCGCGACCATAGAGCTTAGAGTTACCCGACATTCGTCTTTCAGGATAAGGGAAAACCCCGGAAAAACCTTATCCAGGTAACTCACCCTGACCGAGTTTCGAACTCTAGACCTCTTGAACGTGAGGCAGACACTCTACCACCACGCTACCGAGGCGGGCAACTAGTGACAGCAAAAATAAGAAAGTGACAGCATCAAATAATACAGTGAGCTCCCAAAATGGTAGAAATAACTACAGTAGTAAACAAATATAATAAATTCTAAAAAGTGACACATATCCGCCGAAACAGTTGTGCAATATATTCAAAGTAAGAAAACTAAACACTTTTCATAGTTACTGTTCTGCAAAGAAACTTCAACCTCTTTTCTACAAGAACATTTAATTCACTCTTGAAATACGAGCAAGAGCGCTCCATAGTAAATATTGATGTTCACATTTGAGAGATCTGTGTTCACATGCCACCTTCGCTAACAGGTTTGATCCAGGTATTCTCGGATCCCTAGCATTCGTGGTACTTCGGACATTGCCAGGAGTAAGTCTGCCCGAGCATTTTTACACCTCCCGTAGGGGAGTATTTCGGATTGGGTTGGTCTCGGCGGGGCACTTGGTTTACGACACCCACGGGTATTGGATACGTCTGGCTAGCTAAGTCGACCAGATGGGGCTGCACGACCTCTAAAACGTTCGCCGGTACTAGCCTATATAGATAGGGGGATCTTTTTAGATTCAAGGCTTTGCTCTAATGGTAACGCCTATTTAGTTTTCTGTGGCGGCTCCTGTGTTTTAGAGGTGGAGTTTCGACGCTCGTGTAGACCTCCAAGACCTGAGCTCGTACAATGTATAAATTTGTTTTAAAGTTCTCAGTGGCTCTGGGAGGATTCACAAAACTGACGTTTGTTGACAGCTGACAGTCTTAAATACGCCATTTCCTTTCATATGACTGTAGACACTGAATTTTATATGAGTATCTTGAAGACATTCCCTGGATGATATCGAATTGAGAGAAGGTTATTTCCAGCAACGTGCCATACACCTAATGACACCACGGAACTTGTAACCAGTTTCTTTGATAATCGAATAACCTCAAATGGTCTGTGACCCCCCAGATCTCCTGACCTAACCTCACCACGTCTTTTCTTTTGGGTGTATCTAAAAATAGTGTACAAGAATAGGCCACGGACAATAGATGTTCTCAAGGAATCCATTCGAACCGAAGTAAGTACAGATATATTTTTTATCTTAAAAAAGTGCAGAGCGATGCGCAGTGGTATCTGGACGAGTCCACTTCACAACGGTTGCAACTGGAGGGGAGGGTAGGTCAGTTGCGTACCAGTTGCGAGCAACTGAACACGTGCAGGGCTACTCGGTAACACTACAGCTTGTTTCAAAATGTGCTTGTCTCCTGGTTCCAAGAGAGCATTTATAAATGACGCCTCCTAGCAGCACATTAGGAAATAAAGTGCTACATTTAAAAACACGAGAAGTAATAACCAATATCCACACATTTATAAAAAAGGAACAATGGTCTGGGTCAGCTATAAAAATCTGGGGAAGAGTACCTGAGGCAACAGTTGTGTCTGAAAGCAGTTTAGGAGAGTTACTAAGGAAAGAAAAGTCATTGGTGCTAGTGCAACAACGTGCTTCTCTATGCCCAGTAAACAAAGATTAAGAACATACACAAAATCTAATTTGGATGTTTTAATTCAGAAGTAGTTAGGCGAACTATGAATAACTCTTAAAGCACAGAAAAATAAAGACCAATTTTGAAGAAAGTGCTTATGAAGATTAAAAATTCTACTGACTTCCAAGGCAGTGTCTGAACATTAAGAAGAGTTCTTTTGAAGCTAGGATTATTTGAAGAAAAAAAAAACCTAAGCGTGACAGACAAATTTTAATGGAACATCGTACCGTACGTGCAAAAAGGCTTAAGTATTCACGAAATATTTGGAGATATCGAAGTGAAGTTTATATAGTTTATATAGATGAAACTTATATAAATACAGCACATACTGGACCATATGTCTGGAGTGAAATACGTTACAGGGACTCTGCAGCGATATTGAAAGGCCGTCAGTTGTTTATCATGCCTGCTGGAGAACAGGGTTTTGTTACAAAAGTCTATGTACTATTTAAGATCCAACAAAAGCGTGGAGATTACTACCATAGTAAGAATCACAACTTAGTTTATAAGAGCTGCAAAACTGGCTTCGAGAATGAAATTTGTTTTTAGACACCTTATGCACCGCCCTCCCCTCTCGTAATCTTACGCGTGTGACGCATTGTGGTGATAGATGCACTATCCCCATCACAGTTGCTACTCATCCCTACCGCGGAGGATTCCTGTCAAGATAAAATAATTCATATGTAACATTGGCGAGGATACTCTCCGTAAAACTTGAGAGAATATGATGAGACGAGTACAAACATGTATAGATGCTGGTGAAGGACACTTCCAACATTTTCTCTGAGATGTAAATAGTGTAATGTAACCTCCGAGTTGTGTATTATATTCTACCAAAGTTGTACTTGTGTTCTATTATTCGTTCAGAAGTTATGGGCTATTGAAGTGGTTCAGATTTATATGGATCGCATGGTACTTGGCTTCATTTCAAATTTACTTACAGGTTAAACGAGAACTTAGGAATACAGTAGGCTTCAGTGATACTAAGGTACTTTAAGATCTTGTAGCTAGGAAACTGCCTTGAAACTGTACATACCTCTCAATTTCCCCATTGCCAGGTGCATTTTCCTGAAAGGTAAATTTTTCTTCTTTTTAACTCGGGTCTGTTTTCACTAAAGCTTCCATTCAGTTTGGTTAGCAATTTTGAATACTATTTTCCTGTAATGGTTTCACACTTTTCGAGATAATCAATCAACAAAATACCTTTGACATCCCAGCACACTAACGCCATGATCTTTCCCGCCGATGACACCATCTTCCAGGGGCTGTTCCTCCATAAGGTTGCAGGTTTGCGCTACACCCACTGATTCTGAATATAGAACAGGTGCATTTTGCACATTAAACTGTACTTTTTGCATTGTTTTATATACAAACATGTTTCAATTACGCTTATTGTCTGTAGCTGCCCATGACCGCAGAAGTCGAAATAAACAGTGATTAACTGTAGGAGCCGCAGGTTTGCAGTGAAGACTTAACCTAAATTTCGCCCAAATGTGGGCTATCTGAGAGGGTTAGGGAAGGTGAAGAGATGGGAGTGGCTCCTTATACATTGCTTAAATGGAGGTTTATAAACCTAGCTCCTCCTACTCTTAGCAACGGCTATAGCGTGACCTTCAGGCTTAGCTTCTGTGTGCTCTGCTTTTCGAACACAGGGAGAATTTAATTAAATGCATGGAGGTTATTCAGAAGAGAGCTCTGTTAAACAACAACGCCACACTTGTTCAGGCTTCTGGGTTTATGGCCACTTTGAAAGATTATAATTTTGTATTCTGGCTGTCTTTCCTCTACAAGATCATGCCACATGTGGACATTTTGTACAATCAGCTGCAGAAACGAGACTGCAATGCAACATTTGCCATCACCCAACTAAACGCATTTAAAAGGGAAGTTCAAAAGGTAAGAAATAGCGTGGATATCGAGGAACACGAAGAAACTGTAATTAAGAGGATAAGAATAGAAGATCATGATGTGAAAAGAAGAGAAGCTCTTGAAGTATGCGACATTCTTAGAGAAGCAAAGGACAGATTTAGCTTCACTGGGCATCTGGTAGCCTCAACTTTGTTTCATCAAGAAAATTTCTAAGACATTTCCAGAGGATTCCCCTAGAGAAACAATAAGGTTCTATCCTTTTATCATTGGAACAAAAATTCGTAGAGAACTGACTGTAATTTACAGTCGAGAGGAATTTCGTGGAATGTCCGACGCTTTGTGCTTGATGGACTTCAATAAGGAAAACAATTTATGTGCCACATTCAGCGAATATGTCAAACTCCTCCGAGTACTGTTAACTATGCCAATGTCTACCGCTGAAGCAGAATGCTGTTTCTCAACTTTAAAAAGAATAAAAACTTTCCTTAGGAACACAATGTCACAGGACCGATTGACAGAATTAGCAACGCTTTCAATTGAGAGAGGTTTTGTTATGAAGATCAGCGACTTCAACGCAAAAGTTATCGATAGATTCGCCAGGTCTAAGGAGAGTATAGCAGAGAATCTGTATAAATAGGTGAGTCATTACTACTCTGTATTTTATTTTTCATTTGTGCACCACCAATAATTTAACCCACCAGCCGCCACTGCCATCCTCACTTTCTTTGGAGCTGAAGATAAAGCTTCTGTCCACTAATTCGACTGCTACTTGCATTTGAGTGTGTAGTGGTGAATCCGTGTTTCATTCATTGTGACTTATCGGTGCATGCCACTTCTGTTGCCGACGGGAAGTTCAAGGACTGTGATGCTATCAGCATTTGACAGGAATCATCAATTTGTTGGAAAAGATTGGAAATCTTTATTGTAGGATTGCAATCTGGTCTAGGACTGCAGTGCAGATGTCTTCTCGTGTACCAAACCATTTCCATTGTAATGATTCAATCAAACCTGAATTCAGATCATGATTGTTTGATATTATAATGGAGATTCCAACGAAATAATGTTTTATACTACCTTTGCTTTGATTCAAGCTGGCAAACACGACACACTGCAGCAGTTTGAGAGAACTGCAGGCATCCTAAGTCAAAATTATAAAAAAGTTTCAACCTTATTACTTGTTCACACATATTCCTACGCGTGTGGTCAGAAAGTTTGCAGATCTCACCATGAAGATGGCAGCACTCGTAAATAAAAGCTAGTGATTTCGTTATTCATCTGTTGTCAGTTACTCAACAAAATTTCAACCATTTTGGACGCTCAGTTGTTATGTAACAGTTGTTTGAGTGAGTTCAGGTGTTTTTATGTAAATAGACAAAATCGAGCATTGAGCTATCATTAAATATTTGTTTTTGAAAGGCAATATGCTTACGCAAATCACAAATGAGTTGGATTCTGTGTACAGGGAGACCCTGCACCATCATTTACCACAGTGAAAGTTTGGGCAGCTGAATTTAAACGTTTCTGTAAGAGCCTGGGAGACGATGAACGTTCGGGACGTCAAAAACTACAACTAGCGACGAAAACATCGCCAAAGTTCACTAAATGGTGCTAGATGGCCGCCGAATAAAAGTGAGAGAGATAGCAGAGGCTATCAACATGTCAAAAAAACGTGTCTGTCACATATTAAATCAACATTTAGACATGAGAAAGCTGTCCGCGTGTTGGGTGCCGCGTTTGCTCACATTAGACCAAAAATGTGTTCAACTGAACATTTCCAACGCTTTGTTGGTGCAGATAAGGCGCAATAAATCCGAGTTTGGGCGCCGATTAATTACTGTAGATGAAACTTGGATACACCATTACACGCCCGAAACAAAAATACAGTACAAACAGTAGAATGCAAAGAGGCAACCGGCTCCAAAACGCAATAACTGTTTCTTTCGGCTGGGAAAGTGATGGCGACTGTTTGCTGGGATAGTAACGGAGTTATTTTAATTGATTATCTCTAAAAAGGAAACGCCATTACAGGAGCATACTACGCATCATTTATTTGAGAAGCTGAAAGCAGAACTTGAGAAAAAACGGCTATATTTGCAGAAAAAGAAAGTCATATTTCACCAAGACAACGCACTGTCTCACCCCTCAGCGGTTGCAATGGCGAAAATCCACGAATTACGGTAGGAACCGCTTGACTCGCCAGATCTAGTCCCAAGCGACTTCTTTTTGTTTCCTCATTTGAAAATTGCGCTCGCAGAAGAAGAGAAAATCACCTTCGTGAACAATTATTTTGCAGAGAAAGACGCTGGATACTATTTGAACGGGTTACAGAGATGGGAGCATCGCTGGAGGCTATGTTGAAAAATAAAAATATTAGCAATATTCTGTCGGAAAAGTTTCGAACCACCGTCGTAAAAAATTAAACTGTTACAAGTTAAAAACACGTCCTAGCTCACTTCTTTCGTTTTCATTGACACAGTCTAAAATATTCCCTTTTCTTGACTAACCGTTATCACTCAAGTTCCCGACTACAGACGTAGAAGCGTTGCAAACTACAGGCGCTCTCTCTCAGAAATCACGGCAAGTAAAAAATTATGTGCAGAAGTTAACGCATCAGTCGCCTTGTTAACACAACAAATTGTTGGTCAAGAAATACCACGAGCAGTACACTCATTTCTCAGCAGCCATGTAAGAACAAGCTTGCCAACCTTCGTTATCTCACATGCCTCTGGTAATTGTACTCCGGACTGAAATAACTCGTGTTCTGTCAGGCGAAAAGGAAATCGCTCCGCTATGTTGGCACGCTTTATTTGTCTACTACCGGTACTTGTTTAGTACCCTCACTGGAATGTCGGCAGGAATTTGTTTCATCGGAGGTACCGATTACGCTCTGAAGGAAGTCTGCCATATTGGGGACAGAGGTAATATGTTTTACACCGAAAGGTGTGCAAATAATTGCAAATATTTCGGGGTTCTTTATCACTGGATGTTCACTCACACCTCCAACGACTGCTTCAGTAAAGGCGAGGGTTCCTAAGCAGCAGACCGTAGTCAAGGGATCGACAGGGAGTAGGCATACGATCTGTGTAGCTACACGTATCGTGAGAACTTCTCTCTCAGCTGTACAAATAGAACGTAATGTCAAAGACCGTCACCTAGACAACCAGTTTTAAAACATTTGACTATCACTTAAAGTCTACTTTTTTCCCACATTCCCTTGCCGTTATTCATTTTTTTATCCCTTGGACATACAAATAGAACGCAATGTCAAAGACCGTCACCTAGACAACCAGTTTTAAAACATTTGAATATCACTTAAAGTCTACTTTTTTCCCACATTCCCTTGCCGTTATTCATTTTTTTATCCCTTGGACATACAAATAGAACGTAATGTCAAAGACCGTCACCTAGACAACCAGTTTTAAAACATTTGACTATCACTTAAAGTCTACTGTATTCCCATATTCCCTTGTCGTTATTCATTTTTTATCTCTTGGACATACAAATAGAACGTAATGTCAAAGACCCTCACCTACACAACCAGTTTTAAAACATTTGACTATCACTTAAAGTCTACTGTATTCCCATATTCCCTTGTCGTTATTCATTTTTTATCTCTTGGACATACAAATAGAACGTAATGTCAAAGACCGTCATCTAGACAACCAGTTTTAAAACATCTGACTATCACTTAGCCTACTATATTCCTAGATTCCTGCAGTAAGATTAGCAATAAGATAATGTTTATCTTGAAGTAGATAGAGGTATAGGTGTTTGTACAAGGGTAGAGAACGTCATGCGACTACTCACGTGCCCTGCCTGTTTTTTTTTTCTCAGCTGCATATTTTTGACATGAAATTAATTCCTAAAATTATGTTTAGGTCTTGTAGATTTATAAACATATTCTAAGAGGTGGTATCGAAATATTCAGGATGCATTTTGTGATTGCTTTATCTAATTTCTCACAAAAATCTATTCATCACGATAAAAGAAATGAGAATTTATGGAGCATGTTTACAAAAGTTTTTTTTTTCTCCACAAATAATATATTAGTTACAGTGCAAGACATTTATTGTTGCTGTATTGTAGTATTGGAAAATCTCAGCATCGTACATCTCAAACAAAGATGTAAGTACAGAGTGGTTTTGGAAATTTTAGGTTTTACTCTAATTAAAAATGTTCACCTCTATTATTATTTTAGCTAGTAGTTTCTTTGTATACTCATCTCAGGCATTATGTTTTCAAATGAATAGCTTTGAAGATACTGAACATAGAAAATTGAGTACCAATGTTCTTTACCTTCGGATGTGTATTGTTTTGTTTGCCGATATTCACTTATCCAGTTGAATGTCGGGTAACTAATTCTGTACAACTTGGTCTCATTGTACATCCAATTCCTGGCCTTGACGAAGCTTCAAAATAAGAAAGTAGAGTGAAACAAGAGTTTATAAATGTTCTATTACATTCACTTAGCCTTCTCTGGTCAGAATCGTGTAATTTTCTGCAGGTATAGGAAGCTGAAATGTGTTGTTCATCAGAAAATAAAAGTTCGAGAGCCAAGCGAGCAATGTTCTGTAGTGTTACTGCTGGATCGAACCCCTTACGACCCTGGAGGGTGATCAAACACTTCAAAATCAGCGTAAACAAGTGGCTACAGTGCAGTTTTCAAACAAGCAGCATTGCTTATTCACATCTCCCCAACATCGACGTTACTACAGTAGTGGTTCGCTTACCAAATGCAATGAGGGTAGAGGAAAATGTATGATACGTTATGCACTAAAGCGACCTCTATTTTGGCGGGTTAATTAGCGTATTAATTAAGGTGAGAAGGTACTGCGTATCTCCGCAATGCTATTTCCATGATATTTGAGTGCACATTAAGACATTATTGTTGATACATACATGAACATTTTCAGGCATGTTCTTAAAACCTTTATCTTTAATAATACGTACTATTATTTGAAAATTTTGTACGGATAATTTGTTATAATATTTTAGTTTTTTAAGGAAAAAGCACAAGTTTCAGATAATTTTAACTTTTTAAAACAAGTATTATGAACCTCAGAGAAAAATCCCCTTTTATTATTGTTCTTATGAGTCTGCTTAATACACACAAAAAATTCATATCTTTCGGTTGATTAGTTTTTCTTAAAAAAGTGTACCGGAGCCTGAAAAAATGAAAAACTGAAAAAAAAAACAGTTTTAAAATTGATATATTGATTACTGACTTCTCACATGAGCTAGAACATACCTGCTACACAGTCCTGACCGTCTGTATTCTCACTTGTTCTTTTCAAGTTGCTCTTCTTTTGTCTTGCCTTCTTGTCTAGTTCTTCAACTATTTTATCTGCTTTCAGGACTCGCAGCTCATCAATTTCTGTATATGACTACTATCATGACTAGCACATGTATTGTGTGAAATGGGCGTCCCCTTCAGCTGCCGTGGTACGGTCACTGTGGACCCTTAGAACTCGTGGTACCTCTGACATTATTAGAGGAACCTCGGGCCGAACTGCAGGGTCCCTCCTGTTGGGGAGCTGTTCGGATTGGGTTGGACTCGAGGGAGCAGTGTGTTCCCGACACCCACGGGGAATTGGGTACATCCGGCCAGGCTAGGGCCGCCCGGAGGGGGTAGAGGGTTGCCTAAGAAGTCCCATGTACTAGCCTGCAGAGCTAGTAGAAGTTGTGCTAGATCACCAGGCGGCCCCACCGAGGTTTTCGGTAGTCTTCCCTGCGGGTTTGACGTGCGTAAGTGACGTATCCACTTCCACCCAACTTGACGTAGTAGTCGATGGGGGGGGGGACTTTTTAGGCTCAAGATATTGCCCCATGGAAAAAAAACCGGCCTGCTAACCTCAATATTACATGTGGTTTCATTATCTGTTCTATTTATATTTTCCACATTTACTTTCCTATGTTTAGTAAAACAATTGCCTGTGAACTTTCTCTTTCAAATGTTTTTCGCCTACCCATATCATATATTCACCAATAACTAGTACAAAATGTTATTCAGAACAAATGACTGTTCACATACACAGCCAAAGACAAAAGAAAAACTAGCATCATTGGTGTTACACTGGTACCAGCAGAAAGCTTGGAAAATCTCTTACAAAACAAGGCTTAGTTCAGAAATATCTGTTTAGTATTACAGAAGTTATGATTGATTTTCTGAAAGCTTACAAATAGGGGCGTGGCGAAACTTAACACCTACTAATATAAGGAAATTAGGTATAAAATACTGCTCAAATTAACTTTTTAACTATATATTTGTAATATAGACGGATGACTTTATAATAAAATGGAAAAATAAAACAAGTGAATTTTAACCCCAAGTGAAGTACCTTCTCACCTTACAGGGAAGAATGGGGGATTAATTTTAGAATTATGGGAAAAAGATGCAGTACTAAGAAAGAAGCGTGGAATTATTTATTACTGGAATGGCAGGAAGAGTGGGTTAATGCAAACGTAGAAAGAAGAGTACATGATTTATTTTCAGATATTAAAGAGAGGCTAAACTGGAACACACAAAACCAAGAAAATAATTTTTTTTTTTTACTTTTCTACAGGACATGGTCCATTAAATGTATATTTAAAAAGAATATGAAAGAAGGACAGTAATCAAATTGCAGTGCTCTGGGTGTGTTGCTCCGGTAACTAATACAACTAGCTTCCCCTGGATGTGAACACAGACCACCGCGTCTTCATGGTTGAATGCTGCTTTCGTAAAGGCATTAAAGTTCGTGCGACATATAAATATAGTTTAAACCGCTGCATAGAGGAGTTTATGCAAAGCTACCCGGCATTGAGACAAGTCCCTCGGAGCGTAATTTGTCAAGTGTCCAGGTACCGTCAAATTGACATTCTTTTGTTTGTAACATAAACGTCTTAGGTTTTGTAAGTATACGATATAAACTTTTGTCATTCTCACACTTACGCAAATATTCGTGGTCTTACATAAATAGTCATAACATCCAAAGTTTTCAAGTTAGAAAAGTGAAACTTAGTATACTCATTTAAGATAATACAGTTAATATGCTCAAATTGTTTCATAATTTTCCTTTGTTTATAACTAATGCTACATATTTTTTTCTGTATGCAGAGATATTTACAAACTTAGGCCCATTTTGGAAATTGATTGTTCTTTCACACTAGCCGTGTGTAGGACGCACTATGAAAGAGTAGAGCCAGAATGAAAAATTCAATGCCATGGCCGGGATTTGAACCACGGATCTTCTGGTTTCCGTCCATTCGCTCTAACCATTGAGCTACTATGGCCAACGTGCCGACATGACATTTAATTCTCCAACTGACTCGTGTTTTTCCCAGTAAACCACTAGGGGTTCTCATAAACACATGAGACAACTACCTTAATGACGACTTACTATGCTGTAAGTACTTTAAGGCCTGGGTATGACATTAAATTCTCCAACTGACTCGTGTTTTTCCCAGTAAACCACTAGGAGTTCTCATAAACACATGAGACAACTACCTTAATGGCGACTTAATATGCTGTAAGTACTTTAAGGTCCGGGTATGACATTAAATTCTCCAACTGACTCGTGTTTTTCCCGGTAAACCACTAGGAGTTCTCATAAACACACGAGATAACTACCTTAATGGCGACTTACTATGCTGCAAGTACTTTAAGGTCCGGGTATGACATTAAATTCTCCAACTGACTCGTGTATTTCCCAGTAAACCACTAGGAGTTCTCATAAACACATGAGACAACTACCTTAATGACGACTTACTATGCTGTAAGTACTTTAAGGTCCGGGTATGACATTAAATTCTCCAACTGACTCGTGTATTTCCCGGTAAACCACTAGGAGTTCTCATAAACACATGAGACAACTACCTTAATGACGACTTACTATGCTGTAAGTACTTTAAGGTCCGGGTATGACATTAAATTCTCCAACTGACTCGTGTATTTCCCGGTAAACCACTAGGAGTTCTCATAAACACATGAGACAACTACCTTAATGGTGACTTACTATGCTGTAAGTACTTTAAGGTTCGGGTATGATATTAAATTCTCCAACTGACTCGTCTTTCTCCCGGTAAACCCCTAGGAGTTCCCATAAACACATGATACCTTAATGGTTAGAGCGGCTGGACGGAAACCAGAGGATCCGTGGTTCAAATCCCGGCTATTGCATTGAATTTTTCATTCTGGCTCTACCCTTTCTTAACCCCATTTTTTTAAAAATTCACATATGCTATCCTTCTGAAATTTGGTAAGTTATTTTAAAACACACTAGAAATGAATTTTATGGATTTAGATTTGTTATTGAAGCTGTATAGAAGTTAAAAAAGGGTTAATCATATGCATGCTTTAAAAATTAAGATAATTTCATATCATCACATTTCATCTGGAGCTTAATCTTAAGTTCTAGAACCAACAAAATGTTCATTGTGGCATAAGAAAGCTGTGTGCTAAATTGCATCGCTGTGGATGACGTAGTTTGAGAGAAAAATGGGTTGAAGTTGTTGTAAATGCAAGTTACGGGGAAAGGCAATTAAAAATACAATAAGTATTATTCAGTTTGCCTTTTAATTTTAATTCAGAACTTCCTATATCCATAGTCTGTATCCTCATTCTGGTCTTCTTCAGCCTTTCTTTTTAAATTCCTCTTCTGTCTTGCTTCTTTCTGCATTAATTTCATAGCTTTCTTCACCAGCGATGCCAATGTTGTCGATACTCTGCAGACTTGTTTCCATAAACACACCAGGTTGATGCCCTAACTGATGCATAACTTTCTCTGTTCCAACATTCCCATCATTAAACACTATTGCAGCATCAAATGTAGCAATTTTCATCACTATGGAAGACACAAATGATGTTTTGGGACACCTTTTGTATATCAAACTGTTGAGGCTTTCATTTGGGGTTTGTGTCTCTCCATAGAGTCATTTGTTTTAGCAAGTCTGGGTGTGCTAAGAATTGGTAGGTGGGCTTTATAGATTCCAAGACAGCTGAAGGAAGACTATGTGTTGCTACTATGCTACTATGTAACACAAGGGCATTTAATTTTTTAAAGGTACATACACACCTCGTACAGTCATAGAAGAAGTAATGTACAAGAAAGTTAAATGAGTGTATTTGTAATATTTCTGGCATCTAATAATATGTACTCTTAGTTAATTAGTTAAGATAGTAGGTAGATAATATTTGCCAAAGTGTAAAGGAGCTTATGTAATTTGAATTTAAAATGAATAAAATTAAAAATCAGGTTTGCCTAATAAAGTTTGCTATACATTCCAAAATCATACAGATAGTATTGTGACTTTGTGTGTTCGTGAAATTAAAAGTCCGATTGCACCACTCAAAAATGTTCTTTATTTCCACCGAATTACAGTTGAACACTTGCCGATTACACAGAATTACGTAATGCACACAATTACAATTCACCAGTTCGTCCGTTACAGTTCCACTGCACGCCCACAGTTACGTACACTCTTCCGATGCACGTACACAGTCTTCTCGTCCGTTCACTAGCACGGTGCTCCTACGCTGCTCGTCAAGCACTGAACTGAACCCACGCGCCACTGCAGCCCTAATTATAGGAATATCGCAGTTTTCTAGAAGTCTCTCGTTTCAGTGAATCACCGCGAAGGTTCCAGACGGCAGGGGGAGTGGGAAGAGGTGGCCAGCGACCAGTGACACTTCCCTAATCATCCCCTCAGTTAGTGACCGAGTGGGCGTAGCCCGAATGCCTCGCCCTGGCCCTACTGCAAGCCGGTTCTATAGGGAGTTCCGACGTTCGCGTGACAGTATTCTTATTATTACTATTATTATTAATAATATTATTACCAATCAATTTTGGTGTCTTTTAATTTCACATTTTCCTTAACGTGTTTAATCACACTGTACATTGACCGTTTCCTGCTTTCCTAGATTCAGGGCCTCTCAAAACATGTATTTATTATAATTTTGGATGGTAAAGAATTCCTACATTAAATACTACAGCAAAATTTGTATACGAGACAAATGACAATCTAATACCCCAAAATATCTGCAATCTACTTGAGTTTATGAAGAAAACAGTTGAACGTGGGAGAGGAAAAAACAAAAAGAAGTATGTTTTGTTGTGTACTCGTAAGTAAGTTGTATAAGCTCTCTCATTGATTTTGCTGGTTGAATAACTAACGCCTTGCAAGAACTGTGCACGAAGCCATACTTACGTCCACGATCATGCGCATAGATAATTACGAACACCTCACGCTAGCATTTGCTGCAGAACTACAGCGCACGGCTTTCATCTCTACAAAACAAAAGAAAATGACTTAGCAATTTCCCTTTCTTTTCCGTTAACATTTGCATCTGCTGCGCCGGATTCGAAATTAATGACACGCCAATACTTCATAGTACGTAAAGGAATTCTTACATTCCATCTAGAAGAGAAAGTGATATAAAGAAAACAGCACAAACTCCAGTCCCTGAATTTAAACGTTGGCTCACTTTACTTTTACTTTTGTACAAACACTTATTCCTCTATCTACTTCAAGATAAACATTTACTTATTATTAATTTTAATGTCGCCATATGGGAATACAGTAGACTTTAAGTGATAGTCAAATGTTTTAAAACTGGTTGTCTAGATGACGGTCTTTGACATTACGTTCTATTTGTATGTCCAAGAGATAAAAAATGAATAACGACAAGGGGATATGGGAATACAGTAGACTTTAAGTGATAGTCAAATGTTTTAAAACTGGTTGTCTAGGTGACGGTCTTTGACATTACGTTCTATTTGTATGACCAAGAGATCAAAAATGAATAACGACAAGGGAATATGGGAATACAGTAGACTTTAAGTGACAGTCAAATGTTTTAAAACTGGTTGTCTAGATGACGGTCTTTGACATTACGTTCTATTTGTATGTCCAAGAGATAAAAAATGAATAACGACAAGGGAATATGGGAATACAGTAGACTTTAAGTGATAGTCAAATGTTTTAAAACTGGTTGTCTAGATGACGGTCTTTGACATTACGTTCTATTTGTATGTCCAAGATATAAAAAATGAATAACGACAAGGGAATATGGGAATACAGTAGACTTTAAGTGATAGTCAAATGCTTTAAAACTGATTGTCTAGGTGACGGTCTCTGACATTACGTTCTATATGTATGTCCAAGAGATAAAAAATGAATAACGACAAGGGAATATGGAATACAGTAGACTTTAAGTGATAGTCAAATGTTTTAAAACTGTTTGTCTAGATGACGGTCTTTGACATTACGTTCTATTTGTATGTCCAAGAGATAAAAAATGAATAACGACAAGGGAATATGGGAATACAGTAGACTTTAAGTGATAGTCAAATGTTTTAAAACTGGTTGTCTAGGTGACGGTCTTTGACATTACGTTCTATTTGTATATCCAAGAGATAAAAAATGAATAAGGACAAGGGAATATGGGAATACAGTAGACTTTAAGTGATAGTGAAATGTTTTAAAACTGGTTGTCTAGATGACGGTCTTTGACATTACGTTCTATTTGTATGTCCAAGAGATAAAAAATGAATAACGACAAGGGAATATGGGAATACAGTAGACTTTAAGTGATAGTCAAATGTTTTAAAACTGGTTGTCTAGGTGACGGTCTTTGACATTACGTTCTATTTGTATGTCCAAGAGATAAAAAATGAATAACGACAAGGGAATACGGGAATACAGTAGACTTTAAGTGATAGTCAAATGTTTCAAAACTGGTGGTCTAGGTGACGGTCTTTGACGTTAGGTTCTATTTGTATGTCCAAGAGATAAAAAGAATGAATAACGACTTTGAGACAAGTATAAGTGTTGGAAAATTCAAACAAATATCAGGAATGTCGTGGAAATGTTTCATTTCATACATAACGGCATTGACCCAAAATGTGTATTTTGAAAAGCGGTATAGCTTTGTGTACCAAGGGTACTAAGGCTATGTATGCCTTACGATTTATTAGCTACAGAAAAGTGTAGTGGTAGTGTCACATTCAAGAGGTCCCTAGTTCTAATCTCGGTCAGGGTGTTAAGGTTTTCCCTCTACCTGAAAGATGAATGTCTGGTAACTCTAAGCTCTATGTACCCTGAATTCCCTTGAACGTCATTTCATTCATCGTCCGATGTGACTTAACGTTGGAGGACATTAGCCCGTCACTGTAGCGTGGTGGTAGTGTCACGTTCAAGAGGTCCCTAGTTCTCATCTCGGTCAGGGTGATAAAGTTCTCTCTTATGCTGAGAAATGAATGTAGGTTAACTCTGAGCTCTATGTACCCTGGACTCATTTGAACATCATTTCATTCATCGTCCGTATGACAACGTTGGAGGACATTGGCTTGTTTCTGTATCGTGGTGGTAGTGTCACGTTTAAGAGGCCCCTAGTTCTAATCTCGGTCAGGGTAATAAGGTTTTCCTTTGTCCTGTGAGATGAATGTCTGGTAACACTAAGCTCTGTGTACCTTGGACTTATTTAACATCAATTCATTCACAGTCTGGTATTTTTGTTATCCATATTTATTGATCGCTATTTTACACAGTGATATATTAGTGTTAGAGTTGATACATAAAAATATACAATTTTAACAAGAATATTTTAAATACTAGAAGCAAGATTTGTCTGGTATTACTTAACTTTGTAGTGCGTTAATTGCATAAAAGATGGTCGTTCAGAATGAAGAGTACGTTAAAGGCTATTTACTTTTATTGTATTAAAATATTGTCACCCAATTATCGGAAAGCCAGACCAACGACAGCTGAGAAGGGACCAGAGGCATGTGGGTCACACCCACTCATCTATCTCAGTCACTAACTGAGGGGTTGATTAGCGGAGTGTCACTTGTCGCTGGCCGCCTCTTTCCCCTTCCCCTGTCTTCTGGAATCTTCGCGGTAATTCATTGAAACCAGAGACTTCTAGAAAACAGTGATATTCCTATAAAAAGGGCTGCAGTGAGTGAATTGTAGGTAGTCTAAGGTAGTCTACTGGGACCAGTCCTATTCAATTTATGCATCAATGACATCCCAGAAACAGTGAGAGTAGATAGATACCTATACGCCGACAACACAGCACTAGCAACACAATCGACCGCACCCAGAATAATAGTCCTTACGCTACGTACTGCTTTGACCAACTTAGAGCCATGGCTCACCAAATGGCGCATAAAGGTTAACGCACGGAAAAGTCAAGCAATAATATTTACCAAAAGAAACAAGCACCGACACAATAAACATGGGCTAATGCCACTAACATTCCGGAACGAGGAAGTCGAATGGAAGGACTCAATCACCTACTTAGGTGTGACAATGGATCAGGTCCTTACGTGGAAACAACATATTGTGACTTTGTGGGTTCGTGAAATGAAAAGTCCAATTACACAAACTCAACAATGTTCTTTATTTCCACCGACTTACAGTTGAACACTTGCGAATTACACAAAATTAGGTAATGCACACAATTACGATTCACCAGTTCGTCCGTTACAATTTCACTTGCACTAGTAATTACGGACAATACTCCGATGCACGTACACAATTACGTAAATTCCTCCGTCGCACAGTCTTCTCTTCCACTAACACGGCGCTACTTCACTAGCACGTCAAGCACTGACTAACTCTTCGCTCGCAGCAGCCCCTTTTTATAGGAATATCGCCGTTTTCTCGACTTCTCTAGTTTCCAGGCGAAGATTCCAGATGATAGGAGAAGGGGAGAGAAACGTCCAGGGACGAGTGACATTCCCTTAATCACCCCCCAGTTAGTGACAGAGACTAATGGGAGGCGTGGCTCGGCCACCCCCGGCCTCCTCAAAGCTGCCGCCGTCACACCCTCCGCCAATTGGGTGACACTGCTCCCTCCTCAAAGCTGGTCGTCCCGAACAGCACCATCGTAGCGTGCCAGGCGGTCCAGGTGTACCACCAGCATCTGCCCGGAGTCTCAGCCAGTTGTAGCGCTGCCGTAGTTTGTGAATCGTTCGGTTCGCTCCCAGGTGTCCTCCTGAAGTACCGGCGTGCACTTCCTCCAAGACATCCGGGACCTTACTCCGGGGAAGTACCAACTGTTCTCTCTGCGTCTTCCCATCGGGTGATTCCCATACCCGGAACAGCACGCCCTCTCTGGTCTTCAACGAGTCCCATTGGGCCCAGTACGACTTGTAGGTGGCGCTCCTCGGTGCGATGTCCTCCCAGGTTGGTCTCATCCCTGCCTCCACTTCCCTCAAGAGTGGCCCCAAGTCTGCGTCCGCCAGCTGCTCCCTCCTCAGGCCTGCGCTATCCCATCCTTCAGCAGGCACTGCCACAACTACTCGGACTGCTGCGGCACGCTCCTTCTCTTCCACTCTTGTGCACTGGTCGCACTCTACTGGACAGGGTCTTCGGGACATGGCGTCTGCGTTACCGTGGCTCTTCCCTCTACGATGTTCCGAGGTGAAGTCGTACTCCTGCAGCCTCTGGACCCAACGTGCCGTCTGGCCTTCCAGGTTCTTAAAGCTCAATAGCCAGGTTAGGGCGGAATGGTCAGTCCTCAGGTGGAATGGCTGACCGTACAGGTGCTTATGGAAGTGCTCCAAGGTCTTTACTACCGCCAATAATTCTCGTCGGGTGACGCAGTAGTTCTTCTCTGCCTTGGATAGCGTCTTGCTGTAGTAGGCTATCACCCGCTCATGGCCGTCCTGGATCTGCGATAGGACACCTCCAATGCAATGGTCGCTGGCGTCGGTGTCCACAATGAAGGCGCCACCCGGTTGTGGGAAACCCAAAATTGGAGCACTGCACAGGGTCTCCTTTAGGTGCTGGAAAGCCCAATTAAATAAACTATACCCAATTATTAATACAAACAGCTCACTAAAACTAGAGATGGGAGAAACACTATATAAAACACTTATTATACCCATCCTAAATTTACGCTGCCCCCGCATGGGGACCTGCAGCCAAAACGCACATTAAAAGATTGCCAGCAATGCAAAATAGAATACTTCGGATTATTACCAGGCTACTATCGGCATACCAACTCCATGAGGACTTAAAAATGCATTCCATCGAGCAATTCATCAAAAGGCTCAGCTTCAACCTACTCGAGAAAAAGAACCTAAACCACAACCAACTAATACGGGCACTAGGGGAATATGACACAACACATGATAAACACGCAAGGCCACTGTCTATTTTTGAAAGAACAATTAATCTCGGGGAGCCGGAGGTAGACATACAACAGTACCTAGAAAACCTTGTTAACGTTCCAGATGCTTGACATCGCTGAACGGAGATAAAACACACACCCATACACGTACACCAACACACACACACATCTCCCACAGCCCTCAAGTCCTTGCGCCAATCATTGGCCAAGGCGGCCCCGGAGAAAGAGGGTCCCCCGTGAGTGCCACAAGCTCGCTCCTACAACTGAATAGGTAGGCCGCCCGCCGAGTGTGCACTCCAAAATATCGACCAAGCAGACACATGGAACATGAGAAGGTATTTTCACACAACTGACGATGCTGACGGCAGATAAATTAAATTAAACAGATAACACTTAAATTCTAAATATTATTTAAATAGTTCTCCACTTGTAAGAGTATATTCTGTCAGAGACTTAGGTGTTACCATGACCCAGAATTTCACTTTTAATAAACACATTATAAATATAACCAATGATTCCTTTAAGAAACTTGGTTTTGTATTAAGGATCTGTAGGGACTTAAAAGATACTCAAGTTATGCTAATTCTCTACAAAAGCCTTGTCCGTAGTAATTTGGTATATGCCTCAATTGTATGGTCACCAATATATAAATGTCACAACAATCAAAGAGAGAAGATCCAAAAAAGGTTCCTCAGATACTTACATTACAAAACTCACGGTGTTTTTACTTATAATCAGAACTTGCCTTATAGTCAACTGCTTAACGAATTCAAAACAGTCTCACTATCTGATCGTAGAACAATAGCCGAACAAATATTTCTGTACAAACTCATAAACGGCTTGGTATCCACTGAAGAACTGCTTGACAGAATATGTTTTAATGTCAGTTCTGCTAATTTTAGAAATCGTCAGCTCTTTCAATTTAAGACTCCCAAAACAGTATCCCATAAAAATTCTCCCGTTGTTAGGTTGTGTGCGAAATACAATAAACTCTCTACTAAAATAGAGCTGGATTTTAGTTTAACTTACGAGCAGTTTAAAAAACAATTAAATATGGGAATTATTTGCATGTGATTTTCAGTTGTATTGCATAATGAGTTTAACATTTGCAATTCTAGTCTTATATAGTAGTTTAATATGTTTAATTTTTACTCTTAGTTTTTTAATATTTTATTCCATTAATTGCATTCTCTTTCTTTTATATTCAACTTTGATAAATTATTGTTTACTCTGTTGTATCACTTATTTGCTTGATTAGTATACAATTTGCAATGTCTTGTCTTCAATAATAGCTTAATATATAGTGTATTTTTAGTTTGTCTATATTCCTTTTTGTATTTCTGTTTTGCATTTAGTCAAACTTGTGTAATTAAATTGCATGTAGCTACTGTAATTAGAGCTTTGCTCTGTTGTAGCACAAATGAAGAAAATAAAATAAATAAAAAATAAAATAAAATAAAAAAATAATTACAACTGACCATTAGAGGCAAATGCCGATAATGCAAACTAGAGTTATATTTAGGTTTAGCAAGATAGCAATAAGTATATTAGACCACAACTGAGAAGCTTGCAAGTATTACTTGCAGCGACACTGAAACACCTAAACTCAAGACGTAGCGTTACCGCGTGATAAATTACCCTAAACTTCCCAACAAATAACACCAGGAATCATACCAAATACCACCAACAATAGGCAGTGGATCAGGCTGGACTTCATGTCAAGTCTGTATCCCTGCATGAGAAACCACCCTCTGCTGAATCGCACTGCGAGACAGCTATGATCATCTCCTGGAATGCGCGGGTGCTTAAGGCGGTACCGCAGCACATTTCTCCTTCCCAATCCGGTGGAGGTTTTTTTTAGTGGAGTAGTACCCTTGAGGTGAAGCCCACATACCCTACTGTGCCCTCCAACACAGTGGTAATCCATAATCCTCAACTCGAAAAAAAAAAAAAAAAAAGAATTGAGTCAGCCAGTTCTTGTCAAGCAGCGTAAGAGTGCAGTGCTAGTGTACGGACGAGAAGATTGTGTTCGTGCATCGGAGGATTGTACGTAATTGCGAGAGCAAAGTGGAATTGTAACGGACGAACTAGTGAATCGTAATTGTGTGCATTACGTAATTCTGTGTGATTGGAAAGTGTTTAACTGTAAGTCGGTGGAAATAAAGAACATTTTTGAGTGGTGTAATTGGACTTTTCATTTCACGAACCCACAAAGTCACAATTGGTGTCAGGAGTGCGACATAACACAATGGAGGCAGCATTAGAAAAGATTTTAGCGGAACTGAAAGAAATGAAGACGGCAAATGAAAACCTCGCTGCAAAAACAGAAGCGGCAAATAACAGCCTGGCCGCGAAGCTGGAGACTACAAATGACAACCTGGCCGCGGAACTGAAACAAATGAAGACGGCCAACGACAACATCACCGGGAAGATGGAAGAAATGAAGGCCGAATTAACAACAAAAATAGAAGCGGCAAATAACAACCTGGCCGCTAAGCTGAAAGAAATGAAGACGGCTAACGATAACCTCACGGAGAAGATGGAAGAAATGAAGGTTGCGAACGAGGCCCTCGCCGCCAAGTTTGAGGAACGGTTGGCCGGCGTGAGGGATGACGTCACGAATCTGGGCAAGCGGATGGGTCAAGTAGACGACTGCCTTAATGATTTAGAGGAAAAGGCCGACAACATCGCAAAACACCTCACCCGCCTGACGGAGGAACACCGGCCTTATGTGTGGACAGAGGACGCCGAAAACGCTTTCCAGCACCTAAAGGAGACCCTGTGCAGTGCTCCAATTTTGGGTTTCCCACAACTGGGTGGCGTCTTCATTGTGGACACCGACGCTAGCGACCATTGCATTGGAGGTGTCCTATCGCAGATCCAGGACGGCCATGAGCGGGTGATAGCCTACTACAGCAAGACGCTATCCAAGGCAGAGAAGAACTACTGCGTCACCCGACGAGAATTATTGGCGGTAGTAAAGTCCGTGGAGCACTTCAATAAGCACCTGTACGGTCAGCCATTGCACCTGAGGACTGACCATTCCGCCCTAACCTGGCTATTGAGCTTTAAGAACCTGGAAGGCCAGACGGCACGTTGGGTCCAGAGGCTGCAGGAGTACGACTTCACCTCGGAACATCGTAGAGGGAAGAGCCACGGTAACGCAGACGCCATGTCTCGAAGACCCTGTCCAGTAGAGTGCGGCCAGTGCACAAGAGTGGAAGAGAAGGAGCGTGCCGCAGCAGTCCGAGTAGTTGTGGCAGTGCCTGCGGACGGCTGGGATAGCGCAGGCCTGAGGAGGGAGCAGCTGGCGGACGCAGACTTGGGGCCACTGTAGAGGGAAATGGAGGCAGGGACGAGACCAACCTGGGAGGACATCGCACCGAGGAGCGCCACCTACAAGTCGTACTGTTCCCAATGGGACTCGTTGAAGACCAGAGAGGGCGTGCTGTTCCGGGTATGGGAATCACCCGATGGGAAGACGCAGAGAGGACAGTTGGTACTTCCCCGGAGTAAGGTACCGGAAGTCTTGGAAGAAGTGCACGCTGGTACTTCAGGAGGACACCTGGGAGCGAACCGAACGATTGACAAACTTCGGCAGCGCTACTTCTGGCTGAGACTCCGAGCAGATGCTGGTGGTACACCTAGACCGCCTGGCACGCTACGATGGTGCTGTTCGGAACGACCAGCTTTGAGGAGGGAGCAGTGTCATCCGAGCGTCGGAACACCCTATAGACTGGGCGAGCAGCAGACGGGTCGGTGTTCGCCCCGCCCCCTCGTTTGTCTTATAGCGTTAAGAAGGGATGGCTGGGACAAAAAAAACACCACGGCACCGTCTCTTTCTGTTCCACCTGTGTTCTCGAACTTACAGGATATTTCCTCTAATCTGGAACCTTCCGATCGGCCCGCTGGCCCTATATAAGCAGCACGTCGAGTTAGTCAGTCAGTCAGTTCTTGGTGTAAGAATGCAGTGCTAGTGTACGACGAGAAGACTGCGTAAGAGCATCGGAAGATTGTACGTAATTGCGAGAGCAAAGTGGAATTGTAACGGACGAACTGGTGAATCGTAATTGTGTGCATTACGTAATTCTGTGTAATTGGCAAGTGTTTAACTGTAAGTCGGTGGAAACAAAGAACATTTTTGAGTGGGGCAATTGGACTTTTCATTTCACGAACTCACAAAGTCACAATATGTATAAAATATGGCATTTTTTTCGTAAATATAAATATTCAATGAAAAATGTGCAAAGGTTAGTTAGTGCATGGATTTTTTTAGAAAATTTTGTCTCTTAATTTCAAGAGCTCTCAAATATGTATTTCTGTTATAACCCCTTATTAAAGTTTTGGCTAGAACAAATAGCTACTTTCCTTATCTACTGTAAGTAGTAGAAGAGCTGTATGTAGTTTGTGTGGAGTAGAATGTCTTCTCTACTCGTGATGATGGATCACTCTCTAGGCATCTAATGGAATTCAATATGGACGCAATGAATTTCCCTGCGCTGGCGTCTTACCAACTTTCTCCCAAGTTTTCTCACCTGAAATAAAAGACGAAGGGATTCCTTCACACTTTCGCCCCGGCGTATCAGAAAATGAAGTTTCGCCAAGGAAAAATAAATTACTTTTTAACGAAATTTCCAAGGGGGAGATAAGACTCTAAGCGTGAGAGTACCTCCCTCCCCTCCTCTGCCTAAGTTGGAGACACGGGGATATCTTCTCTCTGTGTTCTACTCCCAGAATAATTCTGTTACCCAGAGAGAAATGAAGAAGGCACAAGAAAAGGGAATGTGATGGGGCGGAAAAAAAAGAATCCGAGGTAACTAAAATGGAATCTGAAATTCGAGCATCCTTAAAAAAATAACAGCTCTTTCCTTTTGATGCTTTCTACGTCCTTTTACAACTTTAGGTATATTTTATGTTTATACAAACGGACGTAAATAAAAGAAAGGCGACATTACAAGGGCGTTTCAATAAGTACCGTGTTAGAAACGGAGATGCAAGTTGTTTCAAACACAACTTATTTCTCAACAATACTCCCAACCCTCCTGCCGTATTTTAACCCCTCCAAAAATAAGTACAGTAGAACCTCGTTTACTCGAATTATTTGGCATCCAGACCAAAGCGAGTAGCGAAATAATACGTCCAAATAATGCCAGAAAAACAATAAAACAAACTTCTATAATCAAACCGAAATACTGTTAATGGTGTTCAGAAATTATTATTGGAACACTGTCACCTAAAAGCACCTACACTATATGTACCGTAATACATAAGTTTTTTGTAAAGTTTCTTACCTAATAAAGATACAACACATTTTTCAAATAGTTTCCTTGTACGAGAGCTGTACAATAAAGAGTGATCACAATCTTTTGACAAAGTACCTTTACTCATTCTCATTATATTGATGGTCCTTCTCAAAATTCCCCCAGGGGCCTACTACGGTAGGTACGGGCATTGGCGATCCCGGGGTCCCGAGCCAATCATCCCCATCGTCACCCTCTCACCCCATTTTGGTTGTGCCACGTTGGTCACCCTTAGTTTTAAGCTTCTTCCTCTTCTAGGTTTATTGCTCTATTTTAGCTTTAGCTGTTTAGGTTTATTAACTCCTGCCTCACCACCAGGGATCTTTCTTCTGTCTCCGTGGTTCCTGTCCCACGGTTCCAGCGCGGCTTCCGACTTGCGTGCTCTCCGGAGGTCTCAGGCGTGAAGGTTGTAGTGGACTCCCTACTGACCCTGTGTGTGACCTTAGGTGCGGAGCCCGTCCACACCGTCATGTACACTCACGTAGTCTCAATGAGGCCCGGCTGGTATTAATGGTCCGAAGGCCGTGAGTCATTGGGCCAGTATTACCAGCCGGACGTGTTACCGCTGACGGGAGCCCCGGTGTAATCAACCACAAGCCCCCTGAATCCGTGCATGCGTCTGTTGACTGCTGCACGGCCTAAAGTGGGGGGCCACAGGCGGTTATTCCTGTGGTAGGGGCCTAAAGCCGGGGTGTCACGTGGTGAACGGTTCTCACATTTGGGCAACAGTAGTTGGACGGTAGCTCTTCTGAAGTACAATCGAGATCGGTCGTGGGAGGGGTCTCCCATGACGGCGCAGACCGTGAAGTTTTGGTGTCTTTTTCTTTCACCCCCGGATGGCAGGCTGACGCCGACAGTTCCGGAAGGGGGTCCTTTAACCATGGCTCCTCCGCGCAAACCTTCACCATTTGATTCGTTTTTGGTCGTGACCCTGACTTGTGAAAACAAGACAATGCGAGACATTAGTCCTTTCTATATCCAACGCGAGCTTGATCGGATATGTGGCGTTCTAAAATCTGCAACTCGGTTAAGAGACGGTACCCTTTTGGTAGAAACAAAGAACCAGGATCAGTCCAGTAAGCTCCTGAAGGCTTGCTTGTTGGGTTCCTACCCCATTCGGGTAGCCCCACATAAGACTTTGAATAGCTGTAGAGGGGTCGTGACAACCTCCAGTTTGGACGGCCTCTCTAACGAGGAAATAGCATCTAATTTGACTGACCAGAATGTGTGCGAGGCGTACCGTCTCCTTGGTAAACGTGATGGACAGTCTGTTCCGTTGCGGACAGTCTTCCTCACTTTCAAAGGAACCACATTACCGGACGCTATCTATTGTGGGTACGAACGTGCTGCAGTGCGACCGTATGTCCCAAACCCTATGCGCTGTTTTCGGTGTCAGCGGTTTGGGCATACTCAGGCCCGTTGTACTTTTGATGCTGTATGTGACCGTTGCAGTTTACCTCCCCATGGCGATGCTACATGTACTCGTGACCCGGTCTGCACCAATTGCGGTGGTACGCATCCCTCCAGCTCCCGGCAGTGTCCGCAGTTTCTTGATGAGAAGGCCATTCAGGAACTGCGCGTCAAAGAACGTCTGTCCTTTCTAGAGGCAAAACGACGGTTTGAGCAACTGAAACCCGCTGCCAGCTTAGGTTACGCATCCGCAGTTCGTCGCTCTCCTGCGCAGTCTGTTGCCACACGGACCGTCAATGTTTCGGATGCGTCAACCCAATGCGACTTGCTGGAGACTGCCAATCCTTTTAAGGCGTTGGCACCAACAGCCTCATCTAGCTCCTCTACTGCCCCAGCTGCAGTTTCACGGTCCGTGTCGGTCAGCACTACTCCCGGTACTTCTACGGTGTGCCGCTCCCGTAGTCGCATTCGAGGAACCGGCAGGGCTTCTGTTCAGTCGGCTTCCCGATCCCCTTCTCGAAGGGACTCTTCTGACTCCCGCACATCTGAGGAGTCGCCCATGGAGCGACCGTTTGTCGGTCCCAAGTGCGCCAAAGTGCGAAAAAAGGAGAAACGACGTCCGATCACCTGAACCCGCATTCCTCGCGCTCTTGCTATCTTGAATTTTCTCCCTAAAACCGCCGCTACCCCTTAGTCCTTTTCCATGGCTCTTTTAACGTGGAACATTCGTGGTGTGCGCTCACATAGGGCAGAGCTCCAGCTCTTGTTGCGGTCCTACAACCCCATAGCGGTTTGTTTACAAGAGACCAAACTTCGCCCTCAGGATGCTTTTGATTTGCGTCATTATATTCCGGTACGCTTCGACCTTGTGCCGGAAGTGGGCTCTCCTGCTCATGGTGGTGTCATGATCCTTACACGTGCTGATGTTTTTGGTCAACCTCTACCTCTTAACACTACTTTGCAAGCTGTTGCTCTTCGGCTCAGTCTTCCAGGTTTATCGTTTACCTTATGCACAGTTTACCTCCCCCCTTCAGACTCCGTCCTTCCTGCGGACCTCTCTCAACTAGCTTCGCAGCTCCCCACACCCTTTCTTCTTTTGGGGGATTTTAATGCCCATCATCCGTGTTGGGGCTCTCCTAGGGCGTGTGCAAGGGGGACCCTACTTGCTGACTTCTTTGACCAGTTTCCTCTCCTTGTTTTAAACACTGGTGAACCCACCTTTTTTTCCGATTCCACCGGTACTCCCTCCCACCTCGATCTATCTCTCTGCTCCACACAGCTTGCTCATTGTTTCCAATGGCATGTAGTATCTGACACTCATTCCAGTGATCACTGCCCATGTGTGCTAACGTTGCTCTCCCACAACGTTCCCTGCTCGCGTGCAGCCTCATGGCAACTCTCCAAGGCTAACTGGGTGCTCTTTTCCGAAGCTGCCACATTCAAGGATTCCGAATTTACTACTATCGACCTTCTGGTCGACCATTTCACTTCAGTTGTTGTCTCCGCTGCCGAGCAATCTATTCCGAAATCCTCCACGGAGCCTCGGCGTTTGCCTGTCCCGTGGTGGACTCTTGAGTGCCGCGATGCCCTTCGCGCACGCCGGAAAGCCCTTAGGATATTTAAACAACACCCCACCGTCGAGAACTTGGTAGCTTATAAACAGCTGCGCACACGAGCCCGACGTGTTTTTAGGGCTAGCAAAAGAGCGTCCTGGACTTCCTTTGTTGTCTCTTTCTCGCACGCCACCCCTTCTTCTGTGGTTTGGGAGAAACTCCGACGTGTTGCCGGTAAACGGCCACCCTTGTCCATTCCTGGACTTCAGGATGGACCTCTCACTGTTGTAGATGCGGTTGATGTTGCTAACTGCCTGGGTAGCACTTTTGCTGCCGCCTCCAGCTCTGCTAACTACGTTTCGACGTTTCGGGTCCTCAAATCTCAGATTGAGGCCCAGGAATTATCTTTCCGCTCAGCTAACCTTGAGTGCTACAACGCCGAATTTAGCTTACGGGAGCTGGACTCGGCGTTATGCTCCTCTCGCTCTTCCGCTCCTGGGCCTGATGGTGTTCACGTGGCTATGCTTCAACACCTCTCCCTTGCTAGTAAAGACTATCTACTGCGTATGTACAACCGCATCTGGCGTGACGGAGTTTTCCCTACAGCTTGGCGCGAGGCAACTATCATTCCGGTCCCAAAACCGGGTAAGGACCGCCGTTTGCCCTCCAGTTACCGCCCCATTTCCCTCACCAGTACAGTGTGTAAGGTGATGGAGCGCATGATTACTGGGCGCTTACGTTGGTGGCTTGAGTCGGAGAACCTTCTGTGCAACATCCAATGCGGATTTCGCCGTTACCGTTCCAGCACTGATCACCTGATTTCTCTCTCGACTCATATCATGAACGCCTACCTGCGCCGCTGCCAAACTGTGGCCGTCTTTTTTGACCTTACGAAAGCCTATGACACCTGTTGGCGGACTGGCATACTACGCACCATACATCAGTGGGGTCTTCGTGGTCGACTTCCCATTTTCCTCCGGGAATTCATGAAGGAGCGGTCCTTTCGTGTTCGGGTGGGGTGTAATTTATCCCGCGTTTTCCATCAGGAAAACGGGGTACCCCAGGGATCGGTCCTCAGCGTTCTCCTCTTTGCCATCGCCATCAATCCTATCACTGAGTGTATTCCCGCTGGAATATCCTCTTCTTTATTTGTGGATGACTTCGCCGTATATTGTAGCTCTCGGCGGACGAGTATCTTGGAGCGTCGGCTCCAGGTCTGTTTAGATCGCCTTTACACTTGGAGCCTCCACAACGGCTTCCATTTTTCCACCGAGAAGACCGTGTGCGTGAACTTTTGGCGCCGTAAGGCGTTTGATGCACCCTCACTCCACCTCGGTCCCCATACGCTTCCTTTTGCAGAGGAAGCTAAATTTTTAGGATTGGTGTTCGATAGGAAGCTTAGCTGGGATTCTCATATCGCTTCCCTGAAAGGTCGCTGTGCCCGATCCCTCAATATCTTACGTGTCTTAACAGGTACATCCTGGGGAGCTGATCGGACCGTGCTCTTACAGCTTTATCGGTCCCTGGTGCGATCAAAGCTTGACTATGGGAGTGTGGTATATTCGTCGGCACGGCCTTCCATTTTGAGTCGTTTGGATCCTGTGCACAATCAGGGGATACGTCTAGCTACTGGTGCTTTTCCAACCAGCCCCATCCCCAGTCTGTACGCTGAAGCAGCTGAACCCCCCCTGTGCTATAGGCGAGATATTCTTTTATGCACCTACGCATGCCGTCTATCCTCTCTACCCACGCACCCAACGTACAAGCCTTTCTTTGACTCGTCTCTTGATCGCCAGTACGCTGTCAGCCCCCTTGCATTACTTCCGCCCGGTGTTCGCTTTCGCCTGCTTGTTCGGGCCCTGGACGCCAATCTGCCGCCAGTATTACCTCGGAGGGAATCTAATTTTCCTCCTTGGTCGCGGTATGACTCCTTATTCCACCTTGGGTTGACGTCCATGCCCAGGTCTGCGTTTCCGACCACTGGCATCCAATCCGCATTTTTAGAACTTCAGCAGCATTTTAAGAACTACAGTTTTATTTTTACGGACGGCTCTAAAACCGACCGAGGTGTTGGTTGTGCCTTCGTAGCTGCTGCGGAGAGTTTTACGTTTCGTCTTCCCGGACAGTGCTCGATTTTTACCGCTGAACTTTTTAGTATCTATCAAGCCCTACTTTTTATCAGCCAGCAGCACTCTAACCACTTTGCCATCTGTAGCGATTCTCTGAGTGCTCTACAGAGCATTCGTTCGCTGTACCCCAGCCATCCCCTAGTACAGCGAATACAGGATCGGCTGCATTCGCTCGCTAATTCAGGGTTCCACGTGTCGTTCGTTTGGGTTCCCGGACACGTAGGCATTCCGGGCAACGAGGCTGCTGATGCCGCCGCGAAGTCTGCTATTTTATCCCCCACAGTTTTTAGCAATTCTGTTCCTTTCGAAGATCTTAGTGCTTCCCTTCGCCAAGCCATCAACACTCGCTGGCATGATGACTGGTCCGCGCTCGTTGGGAACAAACTCCGGGAGGTTAAACCTCTTCCGCTTCCCTGGGCCACATCTTCACGTTCTTCTCGCAGGGAAGAAGTTATTTTAGCTAGACTTCGCATCGGGCACTGCCGTTTTAGCCATCAACACTTGTTACGCCAGGACTCAGCACCTGATTGTTCTCACTGCGGTGAGCCTTTGACGGTAGAGCACTTTTTAGTGGAGTGCCGATTTTACTCAACGTTGCGCTCCTCCTTGGGTTTGGCATCCAACCTCAGCGCAATGTTGAGGGATGATATTGCTGCTGTGGAGGGCCTCTTCGACTTTTTACAGCGCAGCGGAATGCTTCGCTCCATATGATTTCAACATCCCTCGCCGTGCCTCATTTTAGATTCATCTCGACACTCCTATTTTAGCTATTTTAACAGTTTGAGCATCTTTTATGTTTATTGTGTTTTTGGACCTTTTAGTGGATTTTAGTGGATTTTATTGTTTTTAGCGTTTACATTTCAGTTGGGCTTTACCTAGTCTGAGCTCGGGCGCTAATGACCTCAGCTGTTGTGCGCCCCTAAGCCCCACTACTACTACTACTACTTCTCAAAATGGTCTCCCCTGAATGCGATGCATTTGTTCCAGCGTTTCTACCAGTTTTCAAAGACATGCTGGAAACCTTTATGTGAGAAATCCTGCAAAATCGCCTCCGCAGCCTTCACCACTGCTTCTGATCATGGATAATGCCTCCCACGAAAGCGTTTCTTCAAGTTAGAGAATAGAAAAAGTCACATGGGGCTAAATCCGGACTATAGGGAGGGTTAGAGATGCACTTCACGTTGATTTTTGCAAGATATTCAGCAACAACATTGGCAATATGCGGCAGCACATCCACCCTGCTTCACGGAAATGTGGCCTTTCTGCACCTGATATGGACTTGCAATGTTTTCAGGACATCCCTGTAGTATTGTCCAGTTACTGATGTGTGTGCAGGTACAACATGCTGATAAACCATTCCATGAATATCAAACAATGAGATGACCATAACTTTCCCAGCAGAAGCAACCACTTTTGCTGTTTTGAGGGTTGGTGCTGCAGGAGATTTCCACACTGAGCTTTGCTGTTTGCTCTCGGGATCAAAATGATGTAGCCAAGTTTCATCAGCAGTGATTACGTTTAAAAGAAACTCCGGATCTTCCTCTAACATCAACTTAAACTGCATGCAGACCTGCACACGAATGTCTGTTTGTTCGGGAAGCATGTCTTGTATACCATCTCGCACAAACACGTCTCATATGCGATGTTTCTGACACCAACGTGTGGGTGGCACCCAATGAAATGTTCAGTATTTAAGGTAATTAGTCGATCCTGTCTCACAATGGCAGCAGCAGTGTTGATGTTTTCTTCCGTAAGAGCAGTACCGGGTCCACCTTCCCCTGAAATTGATTGTCTGCCCCCTTAAAAACATTTTAAACCACCTTCGAACTGTGCTGTAGGGAAAAACAGACTCTCCATAGGCCTCCTGTAACATTGTATAGGCCTCAACTGAAGATTTGTTGAGACGAAAGCAGAATTTCAAAGCCGCATATTGTTCCTCGCGTGTTACCTCCATTGTAGCGGTAGGTGTTACTGAACATGTCTGAACTTGCCTGGTTCTCACAAGCCGGAACCAGCAGTACCAACAATGAAACCACTACGACGTGTTTGTTTCACATTAAGCTAACAGAATTTTATAAGTCTGAATTTTAGTGCGAAAAATTTTGACCGTAAAAAATTATGATCATTCTTTATTTAAGAGCCCTCGTAAGTATACACACTTCTCCGAGCGATGCTACCTTCCCTGTAAACCGCCCAAATAGTACACGGCGTTTTTCTCTGCTAAATAATTGTTCACGGAGGTGATTGTCTATTCATTTGACGAAAATCTCTGTCCTCCGAACGCAATTTTCAGATGAGGGAACAAAAAGAAGTCGCTTGGGCCCAGATATGGTGAGTCAAGAAGTTCAAACTTTTGAGTAACTCAGCTGTTCAATAATCTTCATCACACTACCTTTACTGTGGGAGGTAATGCGACATAATTCAGCTGTTGTTGCCCGGCGATCACCACAAATGATGTCATTGACTCGCTGAATGTCGCATGGAGTCACTGCAGGCTCCGGCCTGCCGCTTCGCTTTTCACCTGCCAATGGTGTTTGTCCTTAAGCTTCGTTACAGCGACGAACCCATCGTCCAACAGTGCTGACATCCACCGTTGCATCACCATACACATTTTTTAGCCTTTCGTGAATGCGAGTTGGCGTTTCACCTTCCACAATCAAAAATTCAATCACAGAACGCTGTCTAATACGAATGTCGATGTCAGTCATTTTACAGAGGATGCAGTGCTGCCACCTGTTGACTTAGAAAGTTACTACTGCAGGGGATTGGAGAAGAAGGTTTGAGGAATTGCGCCAAATTCAAAGTTTTCATATAACTTACTTATTTAAGGAAAAAAAATAGGAGGCATACTCTTTGACCCATCCTTGTAGTTCGGGTACACGAGGTTTTACTATATTACAAAGAGAAAATTTCATTGTATGAGGTTTTTTAGTGTTTAATAATGAATTGAAAAACAAAAATTAGCTTAAACACAAAAATTGATATGTATCTACGAGGATGTCGCATTTTGCTCATGAAAATTCATTTACCTCTAACTAAAAATAAATAAATAAATAAATAAATAAATAAATAAATAAATAAATAAATAAATAAATAAATAAATAAATAAATAAATAAATAAATAAATAAATAAATAAATAAATAAATAAATAAATAAATAAATAAATAAATAAATAAATAAATAAATAAATAAATAAATAAATAAATAAATAAATAAATAAATAAATAAATAAATAAAT